>JARHVA010003791.1:1160000-1352500 GCA_037957365.1 Torreya grandis
AGTCTAGTGGATCCTCACATTGGTCATGCTCCTTCTTAACAATTATATTGCCCAATTAGAAGTGTAGGTGTGTTATATCCCATCTAATCTAGGATTGATTTATGGACATGATGCATTTCTAATTGCATACATTCTAATGAACTTGACGTGAATAAAATCCTTTCAAGATTTATTTCACTTATTTAATTTCTATTCATCATTATTTTTATCATATCTTTATTATGTTGGATCGCATTATCAACTCAATTATTTATCTTTGTACACATGTATGCAAGAATAGGTAACTGACTCAATGAGCTCGACCTAGTATAAGTTTCATAATTTGTAGAATTATATTCAAATAAATGGATCAACTAACTCAACCCAGTGTATGTTTTTGTCACTTTCTAGACTTGTAATCCAACCTAATAGGTCAACTAAGTCTACCTAGTGCATTTTAGCACTTTTTTAGTAGGTTCTTGTATTACATAGTCGACTAGCTCAACCTAATTTATAGGTTTTTGATAGTTTTCTCCAAGGTATTTGATCAAAAGTATTTTCCTTTTCATATTTTAACCAGTCATATGAGTTTCTAATTCTCTGTATCTTTCTATTTCTATACTTTCCTTTCATAATTTGCAGTCTTTAAAACTACCCCTGCATAGTCAACTAGGTCGACCATGTAGACCTAGTTCTATGTTCTATGTGTTCTAAACTAAATAGGTTAACCTGATCAACCTAGTTCATTTTTAGAATTTGATTCCACAGTATAGGTTTGACCCTATTGACCCTATTCTATATAGTTTTCCACATAGTTTCTCAACTATACCTTATTTCAAAGTTATAATTAACCATATATGTTAATCACATCTTTCTTTTTAGTTGCTTGCATGCTTAGAATAGTTCACATAGTCTAATTAGGGGATTTTTAATTAATCACTTAGTTGTACTATTTATATTATTTTACACACATGGCCAAACCACATAAACATCAACAAGCATTTACAAATTTGACTAACAAGGCCAACCTACTTAGATTTCATCACCAAGGGGGAAGCTGACTTGATGATCTAGTCAAGTATAAAGCATGGTTAATGGTATATTTTGGATAAGCACCTAACACCATTATCACTAAAATGTGTGAAGTGAGGGGGTAGGCCCCAATACCAAGCCTATATTATTACCACTACAGTCCCTTTCATCCTAAACTTACCTAAAACTATCCATAGATTGTTATCTAGTACCTTACTTATAACCAATTTTCCTTTACACTTAAAATCATTATTAATAATCTAATCAACATTCTAGGTTGACCAAGTAGCTATCTTTATTTTCAAGTTTTTTTCTTTCTCTTTGATCAATTATGTGTGCAAAAGCTTGCATTAGCTACCATTAGTGCAAGATTTTTCTTTGTGTTCATCAATTAGATTGTCTAGGATCAATTTAATTGATTGTTTTTTTCCCCTTCAGTACTTACTACTTTATTACATTACTTGTAATTATATTAATTTTTTCATAGATTATTATCAACTTTATTTTCTTCCCTATTTGTTGTGTTAGGTTGACCTTGTTAACCTAGTATAATTTCAGCTTCTATACATTATGCTAGGTCGACCTAGTTGACCTAAAAACTATTTACAACACCTTTACCTTTTTCCCCCAATTATTGTTAATTGAACTGGGTTGATACGGTGAACCTAGTATAGTTTTACAGTCCTTATTTTTCACTAGGTCAACCAAGCTGACCTAGTACTATTTTAGACACTTTTTGATTCTTTACTTCCTCATCTTACTTCTTTTCCTTTCATCATGGACTTTTAGTTTGGTGATAACACTAAAGTTCAATAAAAAAACATGATGGAATTTACCAATCCTAAAAGGGTCTCTCATAGATAAAGTAGGTCTCCTTTCATAAATGCTAGTAATGTTCATATTACAACACATACGATGGAATATGGGACCCTTCCTCATACCCCTTTATAGAAAAACCCTCCTCTTTTATTAGAGGATCAGTTTGAGTTAGAGTATACTCTTGAAATGCTCTTCTTTATCATAGAATTCCCTCGACATAGAGGGAAGGATCCTTCCACCATATATAACCTCATGATTAGTCATCAAATTGAAGAACCTCATTCTCTTACTCACACATTATCAACTAGATTTAGGTGTACCAGTTTCTTTGCTTCTCAACCTCTTCCTTCAATCTTGACTTCTTATTATGTTATGATATCTTCTTCTTTAAATACTTCCACCTCTATGCCTAGTATCTCAACTAACATGGTAGGTTCTAATCTATTGGGCCTCTCATAAGATCCACTATCCTTAATCATTTCATTATTTCATCATTTACTACCCAAGACAATCATGATTCTAGTGATTCTTCTTCCCAACTATTTATTAGTCCATCTTTTGTTGCACAAGCAAATTTTGCCACTAGTGCCTCAAATTATCATAGCTCTTCTCAAGCCCATATCAATGATAATAGTGGTACCCAAGCCACTAACACCAACACAAACACCAATACTAATTCTACTAACACTTATCAAACTCACCAATTATTTTTGCAAACTCTCAATCAAATTAACACATTTCAAGTTCATAATATGAATCAAATGATGTGAATGCAAAACAACCTTCTTAATCTTCAATCCAATATTCACTCAATGACTTGGGTCACACATAACCAAAGTGTTAATCCTCTTCTTATTCAATATTTTCAAGCTAATCTCATTTGTCAACCTCCATTTGTTAACAAAGTCATCAAGCATTTAAAAAATGAACCTCTTACCACCCAAATTGTTAACATTGACATTAGTAGTATAACACCTACAATTTCTTACAATGGATCAACCAATCCTACCTTTCACCTCAAAACATTCAAAAATATTTATAAGGATTGGGTCAAGTTAAACACCTTTTCCACTACCAAACTCTTAACCAAAATCCTCATAGGTGATGCTATGGATTAGTACAATCAACTTAGAACACATTCCATCACTAGTTTGGAAGACATAGTAAATGCTTTAGTTCAAAAATTTCAAACTAGTGATCTTCTTGAGAACACTTTGGCCCATTTCATCAATTACAAAAAAAATGAAAATGAAAATACCCAAGCCTTTTTTAAGTGATGGAATACTTTTTCAAATAAATGTGAACATAACATGGTAAATGATAATCTCTTTAATCTCTTTACAAATGTTTTATTTCCTAAATTACAATATCGAGTCCATACCCTTTCTCTACGTACCTTGAAGGAAGCTATCGATCAAAGATAAAAGACAAGATTTCCTCATGCATCAATTTGAGTTACCCCAACCTTATATGGTCACTCACCTATTAGTAAAGAATAAAACCACAATATTACTAATGATGGTGTTATCGATTCATTTGATACCATTCACAATGTTCAAGCTGTCATTCTTATCCCTTCTTCAGAACTAGCTCTTTCTCAATAATACACTAATCTTCATTTCTCAAAAAATAATATTAATGTTCATAATAATTTATCATCGACCAAATTTATTAAACATCTACTTAGGCCTCTTATTTTAGAGATTGACCCTACTCGACCTATGAAATCATGGTATGATCCTAATAAGTTTTTTTGGTTTCATGCTAGTTGGGTTCACTCTCACTAAACTTGTAGATAGCTCCACAATTTAGTCATGGACTTTCCTCTTGGCCCAAATTTTTATCATGATTCCATTATTCATAAGTGTCAACAAGCCTATGATATTGATTTCAAAGACTATAAATCACATGATAAAACTCAAGACTTAAATCAGGCAAACACTCATTTAGCAATTTATAAAGATCCCTTACCTAATCATCAACCAATCCAAGAAAGTCAAGACAAGGCCACTTCTTCCACAAATAACATATAAAGTCTTGTTGATCCAAATTCCAAAGAGAATGTGGTTATCATCACTAACATGTGAAGAGTGGTGTCTTTCATCTATTCACAACCTATCTACACTCCTCATTCCTATAAGACATATCATGTTATCCAAGATTGTTATCCAACTCATTTAAATGAGTTGGGGTAAAAAGATCCTATTTATTTTTAAGATCTGATTTATGATTCCCCCTTGGATGATGCATCTCATACTATTTCTAATTTTCTCCCATCATATTCCAATACTAATAACAATCTAATTTCTACTAGCACTTCTTTTTCTAAAATTCAAGATCAATCTAAACCAAATACTTCTTCATCACCAAATAATCTACAACCTTCTTCTAAACCTTCTCATTATTGTCAATATAAATTTCAATGCTCTTCAAATCCACTTTCTAAATATCTTCTTAATCATTATGCACATATATCTAATAATCTCATTATGGGTTATGATGAGTGGGATCCCATTGCAAAAATTACTAATCTTCCATCCCAAATACCTTTTCTTGAACTCATGAGGACATCTGCACATCACAAAAACTACCTCATGTAACTCTTATTTGAGATGAATATCCCTTGCCCTCATCTAGTAGGATGGGAGACTACTTTATCTAGATCTAAGGATAGTATCTTACATCAATGTGAAGATATGTCCATTAACATTGATGAAACTATAGACACTTCTCTTTCTTTATGATTTCCTATCACATCTATGATTTTGGATGAGATTCTACTTTGTGTAGATGATCCTCCATTATTTATTAACATCAAAATAGGTGATATCCAAGTTAAGTGAGCCTTGATAGATGAGGGTTTTAGCACCTACATTACTTCCCTTGATTTAATTGATACTCTTGGGTATTCTGAATGTAATCTCAAGTCTACATGCAACACATTCCAAGGATATGATGGAAGGAAAATGCCTCCTTTAGGGTGTGTGTGGCTTCCCATTACCATCCCACCTATCACCATTTATGTGAAGGTGATGATATTTAACTTTCCCTTTTTATATAACATCTTACTTAGTAGGTCGTGGACTCATCGTATGTGAGTTTTCATATATTCTGCTTGCTAATGCATAAAATTTCCTCATAATGGAGCCATTTACCAGATTCAAGGAGACACTAACCCTTAGAATTTTGAAAAATTCCAATATAATGGTGTCTTCAAGATTCCTACTCCTGAGCCTTTGCCTAGTGTTCCATTTCATGAGTCTCAATGTCTCAACTTTCTAGTCTAGTCAACCAAAGGTTACAATGGGCATCTTGAGCTCATCGGTAACATTCCTCCCAATGTTTTAGACTATGATGATGATGATAACCCTGAAAAGCTTAACTGAAAGATCAAAACTTCTAATCTCTCACCTCATCTCATCCCATACCTTCCTACTTATTTGCATTCTCATTCTCACAAGATTCCTTGTGATTACATTCTTGTAGTCCTAACCAAGACTAATCACTCTATTCACCAAGCTTCCTCTAATGACAAGGTCATCTTGACCTATGTCATCAATATTCATACTATAGATTATGATGATGGTTATTCTTTAGATGATCCTCTTTTATGTAGCCTTGTCCAATCCCATGATGCTAATATTTTTCATTAATGCTCTTCTTTACTTGAGTCTTTTTGTGCATCTCATCATTCTCTTTCATTTATTGTTCATGATTATTGCATTTTTCCTCTTTATCATAGGGTAGAGATGGTGTCAATACCTCTAATTTTTGAGTAACCACTTAGGACCATGCTATTGGATCATGCTATGACTAGACCTTATCATTTTACCACACCCAAGGCAGTCTTCCTTAGACCTTCTAAAAATCTTGCCCCTCCTTCATTAGGACTAGCTATAGTTAAGCCCATTCTTTTTTCCACTCTAGTTGAGTCTGTTTCTTCTCTTAATTTTGATGAGCCTCTTCATACTTCTCATCTTGGTGTTTCTTTTATTGATCCTAGTTCCAATCCTTCCCCATCATCACCATCCCTTGATTATGGTTTACTTCTATTACCTAAGATGGCTCCTTTGCCCACCAAATGGGCCAGTGAATCCTCTTTAGCTTCTTCCATTCCTATTTCACCTCCTTCTATGAGTGCTCCTAAAACCACTCACCAGCATATCTATTGCTTCCACATAATAGATAATCACTCTTCTACCTATTTTCATAAGTTGAAATAATACCTTGATACCTTGCATCTTTCTTCCCCATCATTAGACAAAGCCATACCTCCCCTAAAGGTACTTATTGAATATTTACCTAAGTATGGTGAGGTATATTATTTATGGAGCCTATCTGTCATGCATCACACCAATCACTATCATGTTCTCCAACAACATATTAAGGATCACCTTATATCCATCCCTAGAATTTCTACCATTCCTCCCATAGGTCATCCCTATAAGAAGGTTCATCCTTATTATCCCATTGTTCCATCTCTAGTGGTACTTTCACCACCTTATTTTCCTCCACCTATAATTCCTTCACCGGTGGACCTTCACTCACCTATGGATCCTTCTCCACCCATGATTCCTTCACCTGTGGATCCTTCTCCACCCATGTTCCTTCTTCTCCTATATATCCTATTTCCATGCATTTTCCTGACCGGTATTTGCCTAACTTTCTTCCTCAACACGATCCTTTGAGCATTCCTACTTTTTGATTTGAAAAGATTAGAAAATAAATTTTTGCCCAGTATTCACTGAAGATTGATGAGACCTTATATGCATTATGCATTTAGCTTCATAGAGACTTATCCAATGGATTGGATAATGTGTGTGGATATATTTACCAATATTTATAAGCACATACATGGTACTTTGTCATTTATATTTGGATTGGATGTGTATTCAAATCTTATTTATATTCTTAATTATATCATTTGGCACTAGGTCAAATTCTTTCTTATCTTATACCACGTTTTTCCTTCTTGTTATACAATAGTTAGCTTATGTTTTCATTTTTCACATATACTTGTCTTTTCTTTATCATTGTTATTTTTCCCTTATCATTGTTTTTTTTTCATTTAGATTTTTTGTCAAAACTCTTCCTTTCTATCTTCATGATTGTTTGCTTTCTTATCTTTATTTTTCATAGATAGTTATCATGGTGACTTGGTTATATTTACCTTATTCCCTTTGATTACTATCTCCTATTACCATGTGATCATTTCACAAGCAATATTTCTCATTACTATTTCCTTTCACCGGTCCTCCTTTGGATCTCTTGTTTCCCTCCTATTTTCCAAAAACTAAGCATATACACAGTTGAGACTTGAGATCACATGTTCAGTTCATTATCAAGCCTAAGTGTTCTAGTCAATCTTTTATCTTAAGATACTTCGCTTTACTTAGCCTTAGCCTACAACTTATTCATGTGTATCAGTATCTCTCTCATGATTGGTCATTCCAAATATGTATGGAGGAGGAATCTTAAAAATCCTTCAAAAGAAAGTTACAATCCAAATCATTTTAAATAAAAGGCAATGATATTAAAAGGCAAATATATTGAATATTATTAAAAGTCTAATCACACTAAAAGACGTGATTCAAAGCACATCTTCTTCTTCTATTCAAAACTCAAAATCCATAGTTGGCCTCATGGTAGATCCAAAGTCCTTCTAGGTGCAGTAGGCCAATAAATTAGAAGAGGAGAATAAAAAAATATTTTAGTGATACCTACTTTCTCACACAATTACCTAATATTCATAGTAGACCGATGACTCTGTAAGGGGTCTTGAGGAGTGGGGAAGACATCATGGGAAGGTAGGTCCATTTTGATTTTTATTTGTAACAATATACCATTATGAGTTGATCTTAGTAGCACACCTATTTGCCTACAAAGCTTTGTGTCTATAGCAAGCAGGTTTTCCTTTGTACATAGATGACCACTAGTCACTTAGTGTCTTCTCATGTCCTTAGTATGCCTCTTGCCTCCTAATGTCTTCTCATAATATGCATAAGTATTGATTATTACACTCCCTTTTTCATTCCTTTTCCTTCATATTTCCTCTTGGGAAATATTGTTTTGCTTACTAATCACTCCCCATGGGATTTCATTTATGAGTTGCTTTGTAAGACCATGATCAGGACCTAACCATCCTAAAAAATTACCATCTTTTCCATCTTATTACCCATATCCTTGATTTACCATTACCTTATCCTTCTTCTTACCAATTTTGACTCGGTACCCCTTGGGTTTTTATTTTATGAGTTTCAGTGTAAGACCATATATAGGACCTGGCCCTTCTCATAAAATTTTCTAATAAACAAGTCACCATCCAAAATTACATGTGTCAAATAAGATTACACATCATTGAAATACTTCCCATCTTGATATTTCATATGTTTTATGCTTAATTCATTTTTTATTTTGCCTTTTTATTTCCTTATTTTCTGAGTGCATGTAAGACTACAACCATTTCTTGAATTTTCATACTTCTCATCTTGAATTAGTATGATAAATTTATGACCAAATTTTTGCAAATTTTATCTCTTTTGTACTTCCCATGATGAATAGTATAATTAATTGACTTAATTCTAATTTTTTTTAATTACCATTTGTGCCCTTTTACATACCTTTCATTTTATTATATTATTTATCATACTTCCCAATGTGATATTTAGTATGATTTTACTTGTTTTAATTTGGGCAAAAATCTTTTACATTGGGTTAAAAATAAATTCCCTTTTTACCATCTTGTTTGCCATTTTATTGGATCTTTATACTTAGTCATTTTTTGTTATTACACATTTCCCAACTTGAACTAGTGTGTAGTGCATTTTTAATTGATTATATTTTTTCAAGTCCTTTTTTACCTATTTCTTTTTAACCATGCATGTGTATTCCATAATGCTAGAAAATAAACCACACCACATATATTTCCTATAGCATATACAACAAAAATAAATACATGTGCTAGAAATAAATATATCCCAAGTATCCACAGCCTCAACCATAATAAAACAAATACAACCATCGTAAAGATAACATACATAACCAACATCAAAAAGCTAAAATGATGCATCTCACACACACACACACACACACACACACACACACACACACACACACACACACACACACACACACACACACACACACACACACACACACACACACACACACACACACACACACACACACACACACACACACACACGCACGCACGCACGCACGCACGCACACACACACACACCATAAGTTTTATACTACATATAAACCATATACAAAGCCTCAGCACTAGGACTAATCTCCAACCTATTTATCTCATGGCCTAACCATGCTACCTACTGAGGCCTTAGTCTAATTCCTTCAAATGGTAAACTATAGTGAGGTAGTCTAAGATCTCAATCCCCCTACCTATCCCTATAATCATGCTCTATGCACTTGTGCCTGCTCTAAGTCAGTTTGGCTTGAAATATGTGTTTCTATCAATTGAGTCTGCATCACTATATATGCCCTCATCATCTATGTCACTATCTCTAGATGCATAGATCTCTCATCTACCAATGCCTAGAAATATTATATCTCACTTACACCCATCTTTTTTGGTGGATGTAACATCTCTCTCTACACCTACATCTACCACATTGCCTCACCAACTAATCTAAACCTGCTCACCTAAGTTGGGGTAGATGGTACACTCATATCCTCTACTGTTATGGGGTTGTATGGTTGTATAGTCTCATCTAGGATGTCATGGAGTGTTCCCCTCACTAGGGAACCCCTTCTCTCCTCCTCATCCTTAGGTATGCCTAAAAAATCACACCAGATGGATATTAGATCACTGTTGTATCTCATAATATCTATCTATATCTCTCTACTACCACCTAAAAACTTAAGAAATAATTCAACCATCTTCATATCTATCTATGTCTTAGCTCTTATGATATCATCATCTACATGATCTCCTAGCATAGTCTCCCCATCTATGCGATATCCTAATACCTCTTTGATAGGTCACCTCCTTAGATCAAATATGGCTATCATGGTTCATGTCTGTCTTGGCTTCCATCTGAGTGGTCTCGCTATTATCTCCTTTGGCTCATCTATGGGATTATCTAGGATGTCTATAGTCTCCACTCTCTCCTATCTCCATCATTGTCATGTCCTCGATGGTTGTTTCTCATCTTGATGCAAGGTTGGTAGTGGTACATTTGGTATCTCTACCTCCTCCACCTCCTCTTCTGCTACTCATCATGCCTAACCAGTCCATGGTCATTCCTAGCATGGCCTCATGTCAACCTTGTTATTAGTGGTTTGAGTCCCCTCTTCCCTCATGTCTCCCTCACATACCAATCCCACTATTCAGAATCATCTTACTCAAGGCTATCATGAAAAGTGGTACCTTGATGTCTGACTTGTGACAGAGCACCCACTATGTCACAAGGCCTATCACCACCTTTTAGAGGTTTGAAGTCTATGATATATACACATTGTTTATACTAAATCTCCATCCTCTCAATATCATCTCTGAGCCTATAGTCCACATGGATAAGGCTATCCTTTCTTCTAATCTATTTGGTATCCTTGTGGTCACTGGTGTTCTTGCTATGGGCAACCTAAGGATGGCATGGACATCTTCTAATGTGATACCCACCTCTACCACATCCCCATCCACCTCCCATTTGAAGGTGTCAGTTAACCATTCATAACATCCTAGGAACATGACTAATAGGTCAACACTAAAGGGGATCTTGCATATCTCAGATATACCTTCTAGACCTATGGCTACTAGTCTAGCTTGATCTTCATCTATCAATCTATCTAACAAATCCATCAACTAAGAAACATCAACCAACCTCTAGAATCTTAGCCATCTCTAAAACCAAGAAATAATAAAGGATGTATTAGTTCCTCCATGTCATGTATAATCATAATACATTCTTTACACATTATTTTTACAATTTTAATTAAAAACAAGCTTAATTACTTTTACCTTATTCATTTTATCCTATTTCTAGTTTGCTTGGTCCCTCTTGCTCTCTTTTGGTCATTTTGGGACATTCTATCCCTCTTTTGAATTTTTGCATACTTTTTTGTGATTATTTTGCTTAATTGGTCATCCTAGTTTGACCAAAAATTCCCTTCAATTCAACCCTCTTATTTCCCCCTTCCTAGTTCTAGGTTTTCATTCTGGCCCTTACAGACTAGTTTTTCACTCCTTTCTAGCTTTTCAACCTAAAATTTACACTAGGTTTACCCATACCTACTTGGTTGACCATATGGATTTTTCTCTATTTCAACCTTCTAGGTTGACCTGGTCGACCTAGTATGTTCTATGTGCTGACCTGGGATATTTTACCCAAAATGTATATTTTACTCATTTTCTTCTTGAACCCTTCTAACCCATTTTCCATATTCCTAATTTATACCCTTAAAATATAAATTTGTTCAATTTTGACATATATAAATGCTTAAAAACAAAATTTATCATAAATTCACTTAATTCATTACAAATTTCAAAAATTGGTTTGAGATTCACAGTTGCATACCTGTAGTGCACCTGTTGTCACCTCTGGGTGTCCTCCTCATCTATCATGTCACTCCCTCACCATCCTAGCCTTGTCTGGTCTTAGATCTCTCTCTTCTATCTTTCACAATTCAAAATTCAAAATGAATTCTCTTTTTTGCAACTCAATTCTTTCATTTATTTTTAGGCAGATTCCTTGTTTTGCCTCTATCTTTGTTTCTGCTCATCCATTTTATAAACTATAAAATGCATTAGAATCATGATGACTTAGAGACTATTTTACATTATAATATGTTTATCTTCCAAAAAAATTGATTTTTGTCTATTTTTTGCACTAGCTTCTACTGGTTCACCTAGTGTACTCTACATTGGACACCATTTCCTATAATCTACTTTTTTACCTACAACACTAAGGTAAGTTAAAGGTATGTGTTTTTTTAATATAGTTATTTAATTTATCTTATTTTATACTTAATACACCATAATTAGAATCAGCATTGTGTGTTATCATGTTTTATTTCAAAGCACCATCCTGTATTGCACTTACATGACACGTGATGAGCTTCGGTTGGGATATATGTTATACATAATATTTTTAAATTTTATTGATTACTGACACTTCATATCTTGTAATAATATATTGAGTCTCAATCTCTTTTAGTGCATTCCTTAAGGGGTGGGCAGAGCATCGATGCTTCAAAATATTTTCGTTCTTGTTTTCCTCTTATCATCCATACTCTAGCCTCCTGAAACCATTAAACCCAAGATTATTCTTATTAGTCCTATCTATTCCCATCATTTGCTATGTTTTATCCTTCATTTCTTTCCTTAGAACCCTTTTGACCTGTTAATTGTGCTAGGTCAACCAGGTTGACCTAGCATGGTTCAAGACTTTTTCTCTCTTTTGGTTTGTTAGCCTTTTGGCTGACCAGTACAGACCTAAAGAGTTAAACCCAAAAACACACTAAGTTGACCGGGTCGACCTAGCACAATAGACATTCCCAAATGTTTTTAGGGTAAGTTACCACTATATATATATATATATATATATATATATATATATATATATATATATATATATAAGGTCATTTACCACCATTTATTAAGAGTGGATAATTAAGATAATAAGTGTGAATGAACATCTACCTATTGACCATTCTAGTTGGGGAATAAAGCTTTAAGGTTCAATACTTTTTTTGGAGCTTTGATCTCATCTTATGGATAAGTCTTTTAGATGCTTGGATAGTTTGTGCATACTAGATTTTATTTATCTTAGTTGTCCTTACATACCATGACAATCTCTTATGAATCACCTTGGCCAAGGGGGAGATTGAGGCTCAATGGGTTCATCTTCAAAGGTAAGTATTCCTAACTTTATTCCTCTTTTGTAATAGTAGATAGATAGATCATATGTATTATTCTCTTCCATGTATTATAATTTCATATACATTGACATGAGTATATGTATTCTATACATGTTTAGTTTAGTTGTTTATTTGTTTTGTTTCTAACCCCATTTTGTTCCACAAGCTTTGGTATGCACTAGATTAGATTTACTTTTCTTGTTATTGGATTAGTGAAATATTAAATCATAGGAATATTTTATGGTTGTTATATAATTATGTTAGACTATATGCTTTGGAACCTTATCTCACATGGTGTGTTGTGATAAGTGATCCCCTAATCAGGTCTAGTGGATCCTCACATTGGTCTTGTTCCCACTTAACAATTGTATGTCCCAATCAGAAGTGTAGGTGTTGTATCCCATCTGATCCAAGATTGATTTATGGACACGATGTATTTCTGATTTCATGCACCCTGATTCTAAATTCTTAAAATATTCTCTAATGGATTTAAACTTCATCACTCTATCTTTAAAAAAATATTAGTTGCAGTATCTCATCATTAGTATTGTATATAATTCCCTCAAAATTCTTCTTGAATTTATTTGTAGTTGTTTTAAGGAGTGTATCAAAATTGAGCTTGTTTACTAATTCTCTAATAGAGGTTATCACATTGTGACTCTCATATTTTCTAAAAGAATTTAAGGCCTCATTCTCATGACTTAGAAAATGTTCTATCAAATCCTTCATCTTCGTATCTTAATTAAGGGAACCATCCCTTTTTGAAATTACATAACTTAGGGCCCATACAACATCTTGGTTGGATATCAAGTTTAGGTGATTGAATGTGTTTATTCTAGTAAACTAAAGCAAAAGGGTAAGCCTCTTCTCAAATTATTTTATCTAGTGCCAAAATTTGAGAACCATTTTACTCTTAGGCTAATTTTCTCCCATAGAGGCATGCATATTATTCAAAACAATTTTATAGCCTTGTGGCTACACTTTATAGACTATCTACAATTTCCTGAGGGGCATGGATAATTTATCCCTAAAGTAAATTTTGTTGTGCCTCCTCCTTTCTCCTGTACATTTGATTCATAACTTCTCTATCTAAATTCATGAAAGAATAGAAATCTTTTGTATATGATTTTGGATCATTATGATTCTTTTTGGAATTTTTAACAAACAGAAACAAGTTTTCCCTGTATTCAAGATTATTTCCTCCATTGTATTTATGTTAACCACCTTCCTCTTCTTCACCCTATGAATTTTTCTACTCTACCTATCAAATTTTGTAGAGACTATAGGTAGTTAAGTGATGACCAAATTTTGTCTCTCATCTCTTCAACCTTGCAACTCTTTATCCTATTGGGGAATAATAATTTCCCCTTCTTCTTTTGATTGACTTGGAGGGAGAGTTATTATTGGAGGTGATAATGAAAAACTTATTTGAATAGGGAATTGGAGTGGTGGATAATTAATTCTTTTTCATGGTGAGGTTTTCCTTTGTGGGTTGACTTTAGCCACATATTTAGTCAAGCTTAGATTTTTCACAACTATCATTATGGCTAACTGTATAGGTGTGGACTATGAAAATGGTATCTCTAATTGAGATGAAAATTTCAAGCAAACTATTGGACCTTTAGGATCAAAAATAGAAACTTAAACTAAATTCTTGAAATAATCTCTCTTTTTTGGAGTTATTATTAGGGGTGATGTCCAAAGAATGGAAGAATCAATTGAACTAGATAATGAAATATTTGGAATGGTAGGAGGAAAATTTGTATCTAAATTATCTATAAAAGTAATAAAATAAGAATATAAGAGACTACCTTATTAATATTATGTCTTTCCTCTTCAGTTAAGATCAATTGGCTTAATGCTCTAGTTAGAGTTTCTTCTTCTTGAAAACTTATAGGCTCATTTCTTTGGCCTTTTATAATTTTGCCTCTTCCTCTATCTCATCTTGGGCCTTATCCTCACTTAACCTTTGATTAGGCCCCATCATTTATTCTACATTATCTTCCTCTTCATTAGTAGGATAATCTAATAGTGATATCACATGTCTTCTTCTTCCTCTACTTCTTGATCAAGGGATCCTTTTGGAGTTTCAAGACCTGATGATGGTCTTTCCTCTAGATAAATAACTTTGAAGGAGGAAATGAGGACTCTATATTTCCTTTGGTAGGTGATTATGAGGTAAATTTTAGATGAGGTAAAATTTAAAACAAGTAAACGAACCACAATAAAAGGGACTACCATTGTAGGTATTGGTGAAGGAATAGAAAGTATAACAATAGTGGTGTAGGGAAGAGTGGATGAAGAGGAAATTGGTGTACAAGGGAGTGTTTGAGGAAATACCCCTTCATTGGTGGTCATTAATGGAGATTAATTTACCCAAGATTCTTGAGGGGATGGAGGAGTGGATGGAAGAGATGAGAAGAAAGCTTTTATAAACTCTAGGAGGCTCACCTATGTAGTTGTTGTAAGTGGAGGGAGAGGTACCAAAGAGAATGTACTCTTTTTTCTATTTGAAATAGGTGCATTCCTTCCATTTTAGTGGTTGTGACCAAAATGGTGGTAGTATCTAGATGGGTAGAGGCTAGATGAGGAATAGGGAGATTTTTGAGAATTTCCTTTCTAATTTAGAGGTTTTCCTCCCTTTGACTACTAGACTCTATCTATAATAAATTAATTTTTTATCTTGTAGGAGAGGGAGGTTGGTCTTATCATGTTGGGTCTTGAGGTTATTTTAGAGGCTAATGATGACTCTAGTATATTTATGCCTTCTCCACCATCTTATGTTCCTACTCATTGGTAATGTTAGGGTCATATTGAATAGCTTGGATGACAATCATTAACATTTGATTGTACCTCATATAGTTTCACACTTCTAAATCATTCGATACATTCATAAATATAACATCATGTTACTATGACCTTAACCTATAGTGCATTTAGAGACATGTGTGGCTGACTTATGGCTTACACACCTTCATATTATTTTATTTCATTTATCTATGTTCTTAGTAAGGTCACCCTATAGAATAAAATTGGCTAAGTAGATTATATATATGAGGCATTGGTTATTATTTTATGATTATATTGTGAATTCTATCATTATTGAATTATTGTGGAGGTTTCCCCCTAGAAGTGGCTTGATCATAATATTCAATTATTCTACTCTTTCACCAATTGTTGTTGTGGATATGTTTATTCTACTCTTAATTCTAAGATATATAATTATACTTTTTCAAAAAATCTAAGTAATTTATTTATAAGTAGTATTAGATCTTATATTTGGGCAATTTTATATGATGTAGTATTTTTGGGTCTAGCATCCTGAGCACTAGAAGGCTGAAAAAATATAACTTTTGATCCAAGAGGAATTGAATTTTTTCATCACCACATCTTTTTCATGAGGTTTTTTTTACAAAAAAGAAAAAACATTTTTGAGTAAATAAAAATAAGTATAGAAAATTTTTCCCTTGTGTAAATTAACAGTCATTAGATTCATATCTACAAGACAATCATAATATTATATTCTATTGGTACACTTTTTTGGGCCAAAATTTTTCACCTTTGTGCACATTAGCAATCATTGGATTTATTTAGGTTAGGTAACCACAATGATATCATCTACCAATACATTTTTTTGAGTCATGACCCTCTTAGGGTTTGTGCATGGTAAGGCTTAACACTTGTGATCATGGTAAAGGTCAAGAAACACTTAAATCCTCTCATAAAAATGACATGAAATCATCAAATTTTTATCTAAGTATTTCGGAGACAGTTCAACAACTTAAGTTAGAGTTGTAGGGCATGGTACAGAAAGATGATCTTAATGTAATTAAAGGGGACCTCATATGAATAAGAGGGGACTTAAATATATTTCATGATTAATTATAACAAATTACTAGGCAATTGGCCAATTTTTAAATTTAGTAATTGTAAAATAACCCTCCACCACTTTAGTTTGATTTTTCTCCTCCACACAATCATAATGCCAACCATGGTACAAAGTCATCATTGCCAAAATTGTACCTATGCAAGCTTGATGGTAATGATCCACTCACATGGATTACTCAAATTAAAAATTTATTTGATCTACATTAGACTCCCTATTCACAAAAGGTGGTCATGGCCTCTCTATATTTGAAACATGAACAATTTATTTTATATTGTTGGTTTTGTGCTCAAAATAAAAAGAAGGGTCTCTTGGTTTCCTAGTCTATATTTTTTAAAGTGCTACAACTCCATTATCAAACTAATGTCTTATAAATATACTTCATCCAACTAGCCAAGTTATGCCAAACTACGAAGGTAAAGGATTACATTCATAAATTTTAGAATCTCTCCTTACATGTGGTAGGCATCACAAAGGAAAATATGACTAACCTATTTCTAGGTGGTCTCAAAGATATTATCCAATTTGAGGTTCACATGTTTCATCCCAATAATGTATCTAAAACCATATCAATGGCACATCTAGCTGAGTAAAAAGAGTTGATTAAATAAAGACCTTTCACTAATGTGCATGAACACACCTTCCCAACATTAGCATTTTAATAACGTACCAAATTGACACCTCATCAAGTTGAATAAAAATGTGCAAAAGGTTTGTGTTTTGTGTGTGATAGGAAAATGTATAAAAGGACATTGATATGATGAAAATAATTTGTTTTATAATGAAGTCATCGGTTGTGAGGAAGAAGATTATGAGGCTTTAAGGGTAGGTTTGGAAGAACCTATAGATGAATTTGAAGAATCTCAACCTACTATTTCTTTTCATTCACTTTCAATAATTAGTACTTAAACTCTTAAGGTGGTGGGTTTCTTGAAGAAATAAAAGGTGGTTGTGTTAATTGACTCTAGGAGTACACATAACTTCATCAATAATAAGTTGGATACTCATTTAAACTATTTCATTTACCCAACTCTAGAATTTTAGGTCATGATTGCAGATAATGGTATAGTTAATTATTCTAAAAAATTCTATAGCATTAAGATTGCTATGGGAGACTACTTACTAGATTCTTCTATGTTTTATATTCCCATGGGAGGAGATGACATTATTTTGGGAATGTAGTGGATCACTACTTTTGGCACTATTGATTTGAATTTCTAGGAACTATTCATGAGGTTCCATCCATAAGGTAGGACCCTTGAATTATGTGTATTATGGATTGATTATCCATAACTAGTTAGTTCCCATCAAATAACAAAGTTTATTAGAAAAGGTGTAGAATAATTTGTGGCACACTTATTTTCCATAGATGTTCAACCAACCAAGGAGTTTACACATCATTATTTTCAAAGGGTGTTTATGTTATTTTTGGTGACATGTCCAAAGGACTTCTTCTAAGTCATGCACATGATCATGCCATCAATATCATTGTAATAATTACACCACCCAACATAAAACCCTATAGGTATCCCTATTCCCATAAGAGACAAATTGAAAATATGGTACAGGAGATGTTGGAGGCAAGAATCATCTAACACAGTTAAATCAAATATTCCTCCTTGGTGGTCATGGTGTAGAATAAGGATGACAGTTAAAGGATGTTCCCATACTATAGATAAATCAACAAGTACACCATAAAAGATAAGTTTCCTATTCCAGTAATTGGTTATTTACTAGATGAATTACATGGTGTTATTTATTTTACCAAGTTAGACCTTCACTCTGTATATCATCATATTTGAATCTGTAATAAATACATACCTAAAATATCTTTTAAAAATCATGAAGGCCATTATGAATTTATGGTCATGCATTTTGGCCTCAAAAATGCACCATCTACATTTCAAATTTTGATGAATACTATTTTTAGGCCATTTTTATGAAAGTTTTTATTAGTTTTTTTTATGATATCCTCATCTACAAGAAAAATCAGGAAGACCATTTGAAGCATGTCAAACAAGTATTTTTAGTTCTAGAACAACATCAGGTTTATGCCAAACCTTCCAAATGTGATTTTTATGTCCAATAGGTGGAGAAATTGGGTCATATTGTTTCACATGAAAGAGTGAAATTTGATCCTAAAAAAATCCAAGTGATAATGGAGTGGTAGGTTCTCAAGACCCTCAATAACTTTTGAAGATTTGTGGGGCTAACTAGTTCCTATCACATATTTGTCAAAAAATTATGGTAGCATTGTATCTCCACTCACTTCTTGTTGTTGAATAAAATAATCCTTCCAGTGGATTGATTCAGCTACCAAGGTATTTGAACAATTGAAAATGGCTATATGCACAACTCTGGTTTTGGTTACCCTCATTTTTCAAAAAAAAAATGTTGTGGAGTGTGATGCATTAGGATATGGCATGGTGTTTGTACTAATGAGAATCTAGAATAGTGGAATTTAAAATTCACCAACTAAAGAAAAAAATAGGCTTAAACAAATCTATGAGAAAGAGATGATGGCTATTCTGCATGCAGTGAAACAATGTAGACCTTATTTGATGGGTCATTACTTTTAGGTAAAGATTGATCATGATAGCCTCAAATATTTTTTAGATAAATGATTTTCACTTGAATAAAAACATAAATGGGTGACTCAAATGTTATGATATAATTTCTAAATAGTATATAAGAAAGGAAAAGAGAATGTGGTGGCAGATGCCCTCTCTTGATGGGATGAATTAGTTGAGGCATTATTAAGTACCATGACCATGTGGCTAGTAGATTGGATAGAGAAAGTAAGATATAAATGGGAGAATGATAGTTCTATAAAGGATTTGATTCACAATATTTAGTAGGGTTCTAATAAATCTAAAAACATTACATGGAATGGGAACACATTATGGTATAAAGATAAGATTATACCTCTGTAAGCATTTTGCTATTGCTTACAAAATATGCTCTAATTTTATCTATGAAATCATGGAACCTCTTTTCTTAGTTTTTAAACCTATTTTTATATTTAGATACAAATTTTCATGTATTTTCATTGCATAGTCCATCTTCCATTTGTTACCACTAGGCACTTTTCAAATGTATTTTCTCACATATAAATGAGGTCTAATCATGCGCAAATTCTACATGATGGTATCCAAATGTGGTAAGATTTCAAATGTGAATAAATTAATAAGAAATTATTTTTTCCATGTGCCAAATTTTCAAACATCAAAACAAGATTTTATGTTGATTTTTGTGTCTTTTCAATTTTCAAATATTATTAGAAGTCACTTTCTAGGAGGCATTTCATATGGCTAAATCATTTATATTTCATATGTAGTTTTTTAGGGTTAGTAGTAAAATGTGGAAAGAATAACAAAGTGGAAAAATTTATAGAAAAATCCTATCCCACATACCAAATGCACAACATTAAAAACTGGTATTTGAGCTGATTTTTACTTAACCAATTTGATGTGTTTCTAGTTGTTAAATCTGCCTACTATGCACTCTAAAAAACTATTTTCATTGTCCTAATTTCTATCCAATTTTTGTGAAACTTTGTATAGAAATAGCCAAATAAGGGTAGAATGAAAATATAAAATCATTTATATAAAATACCTTCTTTAATTATGATTTCACAACCATAAAATTTGAATTTTAAGTTAATTTTTACTTGGTCATTTTCTATTTTCTTAGTTGTCAAATTTGCCTACTGTGCACTCTTCAAGTCTATTTTTTCAATAGTAAATTGTATCTAATATTATTGAAAATTTTCATGAAGATATAAAAATATGAGGAGAGTGTGAATGTGAATAAATTAACAACATATATTTTCTCCATTTGTAAAATGCATAGCCATCAAAGCTAGGTTTTAAACTTATTTTTACTTGGTCATTTTCTATGCCTTCCTAGTTTCTAAAACTACTTATTATACATGTTTCAAACCTAGTTTTGAAAGGGTAAAACACATTAAATTATATTAAAAAATTTAATGAGCATGTATATATGTGGAAAGAGTAAAAATATGGAAAAATTCATATAAAAATCATTTCCTAAATACCAAATGTGTAACCATGAAAATAAGCTAGTGTACAATTTTTTATTTTTCCAAGTACCAAATCTGCGTATTGTGCACCTTTCAAACCTAACTTCACATTGTTAAAACATATCTATTTCTTATGAAAATTTTCATGAGAGTATTCAAATATAATTAAAATACAATGTTGAAGGAAGTCACACTAAATAGTTCTTAATTAGAAAAATTCATAACCATGAAAATAAACTAGTGTACAATTTTTTGTCTTACCAGTGACTAAATCTAGCTACTGCAACTATTCAAACTCAATTTCACATGACTAAATGATATCAAATAATATTATAAACTTTAGTGAATATAGAAAACTATGGGAATATTGCATTAGTAATGAAATTCATAGAGTATTCCCTCCCATGTGTGAAATGCATAATGTTGAAAATGGGTTTCTATATTAATTTTTACTTGGGTATTTTTTATTTCAAATTTTGAAATCTAGCTAATGTGTACTTTTCAAAACTTAATTCGCACTATCAAATGAGGTCAAAATAAATTTAAAATTTATATTATAGTACCTTTATAACATTACAATGTAATGCATTTAATTTTAAAGTTATCAATTTCAACAATAGAAAGATTTGAAGGTGCGGAGTTGCTCTCCTAGGATGATTCGACACAACCAAATTTCAACCAGAAGGCAAAAAGGGGTAATGCGCAATGGTTAATTTGATCATTTAAATAAAATAAAATGTTATTTTTAATATCTTTTTAATATTATAATATACGATGTTCTTAATATTTTATCTTGAAATTATCTCTTTTTATGTATTTTGAAGGTGGTTATGTGGCTATGCATGAATTTTTTGTCTTCCCAGTGACTAAATCTAGCTACTATAATTATTCAAACTCAATTTCACATGACTAAATGATATCAAATAATATTATAAAGTTTAGTGAAGATATAAAAATGTGGGAATATTGTATTAGTAATGAAATTCATAGAGTATTCCCTCTTATGTGTGAAATGCACAATGTTGAAAATGGGTTTCTATACTAATTTTTACTTGGGTATTTTTTGTTTCAAAATTTCAAATCTAGCTAATGTGCACTTTTCAAAACTTAAGTTGCACTATCAAATGATGTAAAAATTGATTTAAAATTTATATTCTAATACCTTTATAACATTACAATGTAATGCATTTAATTTTAAAGTTATCATTTTCACCAATAGAAGGATCTGAAGGTGCAAAGTTGCTATTTTAGGATGATCTAACACAACCAAATTTCAACCAGAAGGCAAAAAGGGGTAATGTGCAATGGTTAATTGATCATTTGAAAAAAATAAAAATACTCTTTTGAATGTATTTTTAATATCTTTTTATAATTATAATATACGATGTTGTTAATATTTTATCTTGAAAATTTCTCTTTTTATGTATTTTGAAGGTGGTTATGTGGCTACGCATGAATGTGTGTTGGTTTTAAGCTATATATTTTGATTCATAACTCTATTTTTTATTCTATTTGTTGCATTGGAAATATGGATTCTTCATATTTATGATGATGTGATTTTTAAATTGTATAAATACAAGATGAAAAACTTGTTAACATTTCAATCACGAGACTCTGTTTCTTTTAAATACTATGTGTTTATAAATTTTGATATCTTTCACATTTGTTAGGAAATTAACACATTTTTATTTAATAATTTTGTAAGATTTAGATAATATATGTGCATTATTAAAGGTAGGACTTGTTACTAACATTTAATGGAGCTATGACTCATGTATTAGGAGTGTGAAAAGAAGATAGAGCATGAAAGCATTTGACATAGAGGAATGGGCTCTTCTACTAAGCATCAACACTTGGAATATTTTTTTAATCCCAAAAATTCTCTACTAATTGAATTTAATTTGAGCCTATCATTAATAATTTTGTCATATATTTCCTTGGATAGGTAGTTTCACATTGAATTTAGGCCCTTGTTGGTGCCTTTCATTTAATATTTGTAACCACCTGATGCGTAAGTGATGTTGGATTGAAAATATATATAAACCTAGCTAGAGGACTTAGAAAATGTTGGTTCATTAGGGTAGAACATAGAGTAAAGGACCAGACACTTATTTTTTATAATTTTTTATTTTTCATAGTTAGTTTTCTTGTGAGCAATGCTGTTGTGAAGCATTTTATATAATTCCCCTAATTTTGGGTGGATCCAAATAATGTTTTCAAACAAATATCTATCAATATAAAAGTTAATAAGACTATTTTTCATCATCTGTGCATGTATATAGTGGTTATATATATATTTTTTCATAGTTGAATACCTCAAACTCTTTCATCACCTTCATTCATGGTTATGTACATACTGGCCATACAATATATTAGTTTCATGGAGTTCATCTGAATCAAATGAATCAAAATTTTTATAGCTACAAAAAAATCTTAAATATTTCTCTTTTCCCTCGTCTTTTGTTCTTTTTTATAAATCTATTAAAATAGGTAGAATAGATCTGAAAGTTACAATTTGTGTTTTCATATATATCTTGATTGCAAAACTTTTTCATTGTTGATTAATACATTATCAAACCCCTTATATGCAATGAATGATTATTGAATCAATTATATTCTATTTGACAAATGTACTTTTACTAATTTTTAAGTAATAGATCCATAAGACCAGCATTACCCAAAATTTATTTTAATATATTCCAAGTGTGCCCCTTAAAATTAAATAATTTAACATTAACTACTGATTTAACCCACAATTCAAGACTTGGAAATAACAGACCTTGGGGAGATACCATCTCCTTTTACGAGAGGTTGGGTGGATTTCCACCCTGTCTAAGTTAGTATGTCAAATAACCCATTAAAAAATTGATGCTAGAAGGAGGGCTCGTGTGGAATATTTTTTTAGATTTATGATTGATTTTTATTCTTATAGCCCATCCTTTATGTTTTTCCCATTGTTTTGTGTGCTTAAAATAAATACCAAAGTATTCATATTAAAAATAAGATCTTGAATACAATATTATGTAATGTGTATGTCTGATTTTAGTCTTATTGCCTACTTTTGAACCCACTTATGGCCTTATCTTGGCTTGGTGAAATTTTTTATCCTATGAATATTTCAAGGCTTACTCATGACTTACCTAAGAATCCTAATAAATTTCAAAAAATATATGTACATGGAGAAATTCACACTACTAAAGAACATGTCCAAGCATTTAAAAAAACCATCATCTGAATCCATATCCAACATGAGGATGTAGCTTGTCACTTATTTCCTTATTCCTTAGATGAAGATGTTTACTATTGGTACATAGGTTTGTCTAATGGATTTATTACATCTTGGAATGACTTTGAAACTATATTTATTAACCATTTTGGTGTGCTTATTGATCTTGATACCTTGTATTATCAATTTACTACAGCTTGTAAGGAGCTTAATGAACTGATGAGATCATTTAATAGTTGTTTTCATCATCTATACAAGAGGTTGAAATACCTATTCCTATAGATAGAGGTAGTGGCTATGGAAGTCTATCTTACAACACTAGATCCCACAACTTATATGTGTATTTAGAGGAGCCCATCTACACTCATATCTTTAGTATTAGCCTATCAAGAGGCATTCATTATTGAAAAACAAGATATGCCACATGGTTATGGTGTTGACCAAATTTTCTCATCAAAATAGCTAGGCATTCACACCTAAAATACTCATATTTATTTGACTATGATTCAACATGTGGACTAATGTTTACCTTATAATCAAATCTCGCCTCAAACTCATGTCCAATCTAACCTCTAAGTGACAGATAAGAACCCTATTGTTACTTCTAATGCATGTGATTATGGATGTTCCACTTTTAATCAACATGATGTTTTACCTTATTTTAGGGATCAAGTGTCTTTTGGTACTTTTACTGATCAAGTTTCATTTGCTATAGGAGATACTTTACAAGCAAGGCATGGGATGGCATATGAGACTAAATTGCTAGGTCCATAATTTGGAATTTATGGATACACAAATAAAAATAATGCATAAGAAGTCATGATGATAGGGAATGTCCCATTTAAAAATCAAGAACCAGTCCTTGAGATTAGTGATGATGATGATTCATATGATGATGAGATAGTGGTCATTTCAAATGAACTTCCACATGAATATTTGAGTAACAAAGAGATGTTTATAGAAGATGAATAATCAAGTGATTCTTGTAATCATCTTAAATATGAAATAGAAGAGTTGGAGAAAATGAATGAAAAAAATGTATGTCATGTATCTAAAATATCCATGTCATATGTTGATGCTCGTATATTTGACAAACTAGTTCAAGAAGATCAACAACTTGATGATAGTGAACTGACTCCCATCCCTTCATTAGAAATGGAGGAGGTAGATGAGAACTAAGTGATTTTCCTTACATCTAAAGAATTGGATTCTTTAAAGTAGCTTGAACAATGACATTATAGTATCCATGAGATTTATTTCACAATAGATGTAGATAAGTCTAAAATGAGTAATCATGAACACAGTGGCTTGAATGAAGAGATGAAGCTCATAAGATTTCAAATTGACAATGATCTAGTCTAATACAGTTCTCCACACACTTCATCCATTGATGATAAAGCCAAAAGATCTTTGATTTGGGAAGAACCAATTCCATCTCTTTTATATGATGATAAATACAACATGGATATTACAAAAGTGTCCATGTTAGTTGAAGAACAACCAATAGTGGATTCACCACTGGGCTATCATAAATATAATGTTTTTACCAGGTTAGGTATACAAGTTATTCTGGTATGTATTCATTCCCACCCCTATTCCTCACCTTAGATTAATATTTGGGTAGAAGTATTTCTTAAAACTTATCCTAAGTACTTCTTGTTATTTAAATGTAAGTGCATGACTCAATTTTATACCATAGATCTGATTAATTTACATGAAAACATTGTTAATAAGATTTTTTGGGATATTATTTTTCAATATAAAGGACAACATAGACATAAGTACGTCTTCTTTTGGTAGGATCCTTGACAAACTTCTCAAAATTTTGAACATCAATATGTTTTGTATTAGGTGTCTAATTGTTGATGACTTTCCATTGATTGACAATGGGCCGCTCTTCAAACTTTATTTCCAAGCATGTATTTTCTTGGCATAATCATGTCAATAATTTTCTTTTGCTACTTTGCTTTTCTTTTTTTGCTTGTTCTATTTTTTATTTTATTTTTTTGATTCAGGTTTGTTTTCTTTCTTTATTTTCTACTTTCCTTGTTGGTCCATCCTCTTCTATTTGATTTAATTTTGGCCTTATATTGTCTTGGTTCCACATTTTTCAATGAAAAATAATTAAAATGAAAGGCATGTAAGTTGGGTAACAATAATGGTTTTTTGTGAGAAGATGTTCCTTAAGTTATTTTATCGCTTAAGACCATGTTCTTGAGTCATCTTTGATGGTTTGGACTACTGTATGTGTTTTGGACTTGTTATTTTTTGACAAAATTTAGGTAAAACTAGTTGGCTATTGAAGGTATCTACTTGACACCAAGCATAAATTTCATATCATAAAAGGTTTAAAAGTCTGTTTGGGTGAACTTGGTGTGATAAAAGTCTAGGTTGAAAAATATATAGTCATACCTTTCATTTACCATAGTGGTCCCCAACCCTAAACTGAGACATTAAAAAAGAAAGAAGAAAAAAATCAATTTAAAAAAAACTTATTTTTTAGTGATTTAAGCAACTCCATCATAGGTTTTTTGAACTGGCTGGTAGTGGAGCAAGGCTTTAAGTGAGAACATAGATAACTTCATCAGGGATATAGATGCCTAGATGGGAGTAGAGTAATGTTTAGACAAACATTTACAAGGTAGGACTCACTAGCTTGATGGTTAGAGTCACAATAAATAATTCTTGTAGGTCCTTAAAATGGTAAATTAATTTATTTTGCATAAACCAGGTCAATAAAGATGCTAAATTTTATCACTTGGCTACTCTTATATTTTATCTTCTTAGATTTGTTCATGTTCCATGATCTATTTTAACCATAAATTCTAGGTACTTTAACTATATCTTTGTTTTAAAATACTTGGGAGTAGTTTTAGTAGAGCCGTCATTTGTTGTTGCTTTCACAACACACCTTAATTTCATCTATGAATTCATGGAACCTATTTTTTAAGTTTTGAAACCTAGTTATACATTTGGATATAGTTTGTGTTTTCATTTTGCACTCTAGCTTCCATTTGTTACCATTAGATATTTTTCAAATGTATTTTTCTACCTTTAAATGAGGTCTAACTGTGCACAAATTTTACATGAATTTATCCAAATATGGAAAGATTTAAAAGTGAGGAAAGTCACAATAAATTATTTTTTCACATGCCAAATGCGTAAACATCAAAATAGGATTTTATATTAATTTTTGTCTTTTCAATTTTTTTATATTACGAGAATCCACTTTACAAGAATCATTTTGCATGGTCAAATCATGTCTATTTCATATGAAGCTTTTTTGCATTGGTAGTAAAATGTGGAAAGAATCATAAGGTGAAAAAAATCACAAAAAAATTCTATCCCATATACCAAATGTGCAGCATTAAAAACTAGTATTTAAACTGATTTTACTTAACCAAATTGCTACATTTCTAGTTGTTAAATCTACGTACTGCATAATCTTAAAAACTATTTTTGTGGTCTTAAATTGTATCCAATTTTTGTGAAATTTTTTAAGGAGATATCCAAATTTGGGTAGAATTCAAATATGAAATTTTTTTTATAAAATACCTTATCTATATATAAATTATGTAGCCATAAAAACTAGGTTTTAAGATGCTTTTTACGTTGTCATTTTTTAATCTTCCTAGTTGTCAAATATGCATACTATGCACTCTTCAAATCTATTTTATCAATAGTAAATTGTATCCAATATTATTGAAACTTTACATGGAGATAGAAAAATGTGAAGATAGTGTGAATATGAATAAATTAGCAACATATAACTTCTCCAAAAATAAAATGTGTAGCCATCAAAACTAGGTTTTAAACTATTTTTACTTCTCATTTTCTATGCTTTTCTAGTTTCTAAATCTTCTTCCTGTGCACGTTTCAAACCTAGTTTCAAAAGGGTAAAATACATTAAATTAGATTGAATTTTTTAATGATCATAGATAAATATGGGAAGAGTGAAAATAGGGGAAAAAATCATACAAAAATCCTTTCCTAAGTACCAAATGTGTAACCATGAAAACAAGCTAGTGCACAGCTTTCTATTTTCCCAAGTACCAAATTTACCTACTTCGCACCTTTCAAACCTAACTTCACACTATCAAAACACATCTATTTATTATGAAAATTTTCATGAGAATATTAAAATATAATTTTTAAGGAAGTTATACTAAACAATTTTTAAATTGAAAAATACACAGCCATGAAAACAAGTTAATGCATAGTTTTTTGTCTTCCTGGTGATTAAATCTGACTATTATGTACTATTCAAACTCAATTTTGCATGACTAAATGATATAAAATCATTTTATAAACTTGATATAATATATCCAAATGTGTGAATATTGCATTAGCAAGTAAATTTGAAGAGTATTCCCTCTCACATGCAAAATACACAACATTAATTTTTCTACACTTATTTTTACTTGGTTATTTTCTATTTCAAATTTTCAAATCTAGCTAATGTGCACTTTTCAAACCTTTGGTAGCACTAATAAATGAGGTAAAAATTGATTCAAATTTTTTATTGTAGTACCTTGATAACATTATAATGTAATGCATTTAATTTCAATGTTATCAATTTCACCAATAGAAATATTTGAAGTTGCGAAGTTTCCCTTCCAGGATGATCTAACACAACCAACTTTCGACCAGAAGGCAAAAAGGGGTAATGCACAGTAGTTAATTTGATCATTTCAAAAAACTAAAATACTCTTTTGAGCAAAGTTTTAAATATTTCTGGAAATTTAAGATACAATGGGTATTTTTCATATTTTATCTTGTGATTTTTACTTTTCATTTATTTTAAAGGTGTTGATGTGGTTGTGCACGACTACGAGTTGGTTTTTAATCTATATATTTTAATTCATAGATCCATTTTCAATTTAATTTTTTACTTTATAAATATGTATTATCCATCCTTATAATGATGTTATTTTTAAATTCTATAAATGTAAGCTGAAAAACTTGTTAACATTCAATCACGGGACTCTATTTCTTTTACATACTATGTGTTTATAAATTTTGATGTATTTCACATTTGTTTGGAAATTAACATGTTTTTATTTAATATTTTTTCAATATTCAACTAAGATATGTGCATTATTAAAGGCAAGACTTGTCACTAACATTTAATGGAGTTATGACTCACACATTAAGAGTATGAAAAAATGATAGAGCATAAGTAAATTTGACATGGAGGAATGGGCTTTTCTGTTGAGCATGAAAACTTGGAATTTTTTTTTACTACCAATAATTCTCTACCACTATAATTTAATATGATCCTATCATTAATGATTTTGGCATGTATTGCCTTGAATAGGGAGTTTCACATTAAATTTGGGCCATTGTTGGTGTCTTTCATTTAATATTTGTAACCACATGATGGGTAGGTGAAGTTGGATTGAAAATATATATAAACTTAGCCAGAGGAATTATAAAGGGCTGGTTCATTAAGGTATCACATAGATTAAAGGATTAGACATGTAATTTATGCAACTTTTTATTTTTCATAGTTAGTTTTTCTTGTGAGCAATGTTATTGTGAAACATTTTTAATAATTCCCTTGATTTTGGGTGGATCCAAACAATGTCTTCAAATAAATATATATCAATATAAATTTTTATAACACTATTATTTATCATCTATACATGTATATGGTGGTTTTATCCATATTTTTTCATAGCTAAATACCTCAGACTTTTGCATCATCTTTGTTCATGGTTGTGTACATACTAGCCATACAATAGATTGGTTCCATGGAGTTCATCCAAATCAAATGAATCAGAATAATTATAGCTATAAAATAAGCTTATATATTTATATTTACCCTTTTATTTTGTTCTTTTTTATAAATTTTTTAGAATAGGTAAAATATATTTGAAATATACAATCTATGTTTCCATGTATATCTTGATTGTAAAAAATTTTCATTATTGATTAATACATCATCGAACCCCTTGTACGTAATGAATAATTATTGAATCAATTATATTTTATTGAAAAGTATAATTTTTCTATATCTATAAGTAATATCTCTATAATACCAACATTACCCATCATTTATTTGAATATATTCAAAGTGTGCCCCTTCAAATGTAACAATTTCACATCAACTATTGCATTACCCCACAAGCCAAGACTTGGCAGTAATAGACCTTGGGGAGATACCATATAGTTTTAGTATGGGTGGATTTCAACTCTAACTAAGTTGGTGTTTAAAATTACTCATCAACATACTCTCTCCTCAAACATAAATTTTTTTTCGGAACTCCATGCCTCTCCACTTGGAGGTCACTCTAGATTTTTAAAAACATATCATATAATCAAACATGATTTATTTTGGGAAGAAATAAAGTGGGATGTCCATAAATATGTGGTTTAATGCATGATATATCCACACAAAAAATGTGAAACCATTAAGACCCTAGGTATTTTAAAACCTTTATCCATTCTTAGCCATCATTAGGAGGAGGTTTCCATGGATTTCATTATGTGGTTACCATGATCTGAGGGTAAAAATGGTATCATGGTAGTTATGAATAAACTCACCAAGTATTCTCATTTTTTTCCTTATCATACCCATTTATTACCAATATAATAGCTTCTACTTTACTCAATACAGTTCATAAATTGCATGATATTCCAAAAATCATTGTAAGAAACTAAGATCCCATATTTACTAGTAATTTTTTGATTGAATTATTTACATGTTTGGGCACCCAGTTGGCTCATAGCTCATCCTATCATCCTCAATATGATATATAAATAGAGGTAGTCAAAAAATGTCTATAAAGGTATCTTCATTTTTTTATTTATAATAAATAGAAACATGTGTTCATTAGTTGTCACTTGCTAGATGTCTCCCTTTATAAAAATTGTATGGGTATCACCCCCCATCCATCACTTCAATTTTTATAATACATCTTAAGGTTTAAGTTTTTAAGGAAAAAATTCACCATAAACAAGAGGTGCTAGTCAATTTACAAAATAATTTAGCAATGGTAGAAAATAGAATAAAGTAACAAGCAAATCAACACTGCAATGAGCGGTATTTTGACATAGGTTATTGGGTCTTTTTGAATTTTCATCCATATAAGGATATGTCTCTCAAGTAATAAAAAAATTATAACAAGCTATCACCTAAGTATTATGTCCCTTATTGGATCTTGAAGAAAATTGATAGTGTGGCTTACAAGCTAGAATTACCTCTATCCACTCACATACATTTAGTATTTCATGTATCTTTCTTGAAGAAGGTAATTTGACATAGAACTTTCACTTAGAATAAGTTACCTAAAATGGATGAAGGTCGAGTCATTCTAGATCTTGAAGAGATCCTTCGCATGTGCACCAAACAACTACAGACCAGAGACATTAAGGAGTATTTGATCAAATGGAAGAACTTGCATTCTATAGATGTAACATGGGTGGATGAAGCATTCCTAAAACAACATCCTAGTTTGATTCAACACTAAGGAAAACATTGTTTTTAAGGGAAGGGGCATGCTACACCCTCAACCTATAGTGTGTTTAAGGATATGTGTGGCCGACTTGTGGCTTACACACCTTCATATTATCTTGTTGTATTTCTCTATGTTATTAGTATGGTCGATCTATGGAATAACCTTGGATAAGTACAATATATATATGATGTTTGATTAGTTTTTTATGATCATATTGATAATTTTTTTATTATTTCAATATTTTGAAGGTTTCCCCCTCAAAGTGGCTCAGTTATAATATTCAAAGATTCTGATATTTTGTTAATTATTCATGTGGATCTATTTATTCTACTCTTAATTATATGATATATAATTTTAATTTTGTGAATCATCTAAGTAATTTTATTTCACGTTCTCATTATCTTGGTGACCATATGAAATGGTCACCCCTTTCTTCTCCTTGAGTATTTGAAGATAGTTTTTGATGTTTATTTTGGAATCTCATTCTATGAATTGGGACACCTTTAAATTGTAGTGGGATATGATCTTCTCTACCTAATTAAAGAGTGACCTCACCAAAAATTGAAGTTGTCTAATGCTTAGATGGGTATTATAATAATAGGCTTGGTATTTAAGGCCAAGTTTTTCATCTATACTATTGTATAATTGATGGGCCACCTCTTATTCTACAAGCTTGTCTAGAATGTGGCATGGTAAAAATAGTGGGGGTGTCTTTTTTCTTTCAATTCAAATTATGATAAAACATAGGTAGTACCAATAATCCCCCATTTTACCTATGCTTCTTCCCAAATTCTTAGATATTATAAGCATCTGAGTGTCATGAATAGATTACTAAACTTGAGGATAAATTTCCTCACAAATCATTGTAATCACATTCATGTATATATAGACAAATAGGAAAGAATAATACTCATAGATTCTATTATCCACATATTATGTAGATGGTTTTCATAGTTATCCATAGGCTCTATGGATCATCCCAATAATTTATTCCAATAGATAAGACATCATATAAAAGTTTCCATTAGTTGGCCTTTGTTCATGTTTAAACATTTTTGCCTTCAACCTGACACTAATAATCTCTCCTGGGATCACAATTTTATCAGAAGTCAAGAAAATGTCCAATAATGGGATCCATTCCACCTATACTTAGATAATATTAACAAAACTATACAATCTATTTAGAAAGGGCATGGCTATTCTGATACCAGGCTTAAATTTGATGATACTATTAGAGGAAATATCTGCCTTAGTGTTAAATATTTGAACCTTCACCAACCACTCTTTTAATTTATTGTCTACAGTGTTGTTCTCAAGCCATACATTCACTGAGACTTGATTTTAGGCTACCTCAAGCACTAGGATCCTAAGGTATTTCTGAAATTCCCCCCCCAAAAAAAATATATATGTAATTACATTTTCCCCTTTTTTGATATGTATACAATCCCTAGAATAAGTACCATTGAAAAATAAATCACAAATCAAATAAATGCATAACATTACCTCTAGTTTCATCACCACTTGATGGATTCCTATGGTCTTGATTGGAAAAAGGTCATAAATGTATTGCTTCTCCTCTTAGGGCATTTCATTTTATGATGATTATGTTGTTATAGATTCCACTACATTCTAGAGGGCTGAATAGTAAGGAAACTTAAAATTTAGGGTACTTTTGTCATATATAGTGTCTGTGTATTTGATGTTTCCATCAATGGAGTATGAAGAATTATCTTGGACACATGGTGATCTTAGAGAATCCATTTTAGTGATATGGACTGTGTAATGCCTTTGAAAATTGTCTATATATTCTTAAAATTTCACTAAAAAAATCTAGGGCTTTTGGTCACTTGAGAGCTCAGGATTATAATGTTCAATTAATGGTGAAGTCACTTGCCTTCACTTGGATTTCACATATATTGACAAAGCCTACACCTTAAATATATAATTCATGTGACTTTAATGTGAATAATAGATTTTTATTTTGTTTATGTTTTTATTTAAATTCTCCAATCAGCTTTGGCAAGTTATTTTGTTTTCCAAATGATAAATTTTCATTGATTTTATATGTCCAATCACTTTTATGAGATAAGTATTGATTTATCACTTATTGATTCTTGCTTAGTTGTCAATCTCATTTATTTTTACTCTAGACATGGAAATTCTAGATCATGTCACTTATTTGTTTCTCATTCACTTGAGTCTTTAAAATTATGATCTTGATTTATATGTTTCATGGCTATGAGATTATGAAATTAATCCATGTGTAGTGCTCTCAGGAATATAGGAACTCAGAGGCTTGGGGTTATTATTTTTTAAACTTTGAAATGTGTACAACTTTTAGAAAGGCTTTGGGTAATGTAATTGTTGATGCGGTGGATTGCACCCTGGACAGGACGCCGAGCTCCTACCTTCCACATGCAACAATGGAAACTCCCCTCTTGCTTGTGGGCAAGGTAAAATTGGGGGGAGAGTCTCTAGATAAGGGCTAGCTCCTTTTGATGCATCTGAGATATTCCAATAAATTGCTAATTATATACATATATATATATATACATATATATATATATATATATATATATATATACATATATATACATATATACATATATATATACATATATATACATATATATATACATATATATATACATATATATATATATATATATATATATACATACACACACACACACACACACACACACACACACATATATATAATGGTGGGGTTGAAAAGGGAGAAGGATTATAGGAAAATAGAACCTAATATAAAAGGGTGATGCGCCAAATGATTTTGACCTACTCACACTCACACTCTAAACCATAAGAACACATACATACACTTTAACTGGTAAAAGGACTAGACTGCAGGAAGCTTGACAAGGAGGCTTTAATGGAACACACAAAAAAAGGGACTTGCCATAGGCACTATAGGAAAAGCACACTGTCTAGTAACCTCCTTCTGCCTCTGCACTCTAGGTACAGATCTTCTTGTCACCTGTAGTAATGGCACCTTGTAGATACTAGGTGCATTGGTGTCAACCCTATGAAAGCATTAGGAAGCAATGACTGAACACAAGACTAACACTCAGACACACTTAGAGAGATATCTAACTAGAATAGAGGTAAAAATGTATTTTTATTGATCCCAAGTGAAAATTGCTAGATCTTCACCTTACTATGTGAAAATATATCTCCTTTCAAAATGAGAAGTTACAATATATATAGAGAAGAGAGAAAAAAAGGTGCCCCTCTTGGAAAAGACTTTTGGCACCATTTTACAAGTGGCCCATGTGCATTTTGAGCATTGGGAAGAGGAAGTTGCTTGATAGATAATGCTGTGTTGGCTCCTATTTTAACTTCAGACATTTAAAACATAGGCTGCACCGTTTGTCTGCAAACAAGACCGCTCCTTCAAGGCATTCACGCAGCTTGGCTGCTCATCAATGCAAAGTGAAGAAAAATGGGTTGCATCATTCACTATTTTTGCCTCTTGATGACTAATTCACAGACACTATGTCAACCATTGGAGTAACTCCTTGAGTCAACACCTTCCTTCACCACTTGGACTATTTTGTCTATTTTTACACTTGGTTCTTTTGCCCCTTCTTGGCTTTGTCTTCCTTTTAGCCTTAAGCCTTTGAATTTATTTGGGTTCATGCTTAAGTCTGCAAAGATCAACAGCTATTTCATTGCCACAAATTTGACATCTTCAGGTCCTTCATCTTCCTTAGCAATTCTTTCATGTCTTTCTTGCTTGATTTGGCCACTTTCTGTTGATCTCAACAAGTGACACATGGCATGTTCTAATATGAAATAGGCGAGGACACGTGGCAACATCCTCTTAACTTATAGAAGCTTTAGATACCTTTTTAGAGTCCTATATAAGATGACACATGGTAGCTTCCACTGAGCTTTAGAAATAATATAGAAACATTCAAGACTCATTTGGATTCACACGGACTATGACACTTGGCACGCTCTGCTTACTTTAGAAATTCATTCGGGGCCCACCACAATCCTTACTCAATAACAGAATGAAAGGAAGAAACTATAGACATTGACACTTGTTGGCTTCCACTGAGCTTTTCAAGGGACACATGGCACATTCTGCTATTTTTAGAAAAACATATCAAAACCTTTCGCAATTGCCACTTGGTGCCCTCCATATAATTCTGAGGGAAGCTTATTGAAAGAAGCTTTGAAACTCAGATGTAGACACTTGTTGTGCTCCGTTGAGTTTTACAAGGGACATGTGGCACGATCCACTACTTTTAGAGATAAATTATAATGTGTCCCAGCAGATGACACTTGGTAGCTTCTACTCTCAGGCTTTTTCCTTGTCACTTTTCCTTGCAGACAAAATGTTTGCAAGAATTATTTCGACTACTTCTTTTGACCTTTGGAATTTCTTCAGGTTTTCTTCTCGGGGCCTTTCCTCTAAATTTATTTAGACTTTTTTTCTGAAGGAATTCCTTCAAATACAAGTCTGAAGGAATTATGTCTTTGTCTTTTCCTTTGACTACCTTTGAAAAGTGCCCTTCAAGAAATCTGCTTCGGTACTGTCACTGACCAAGTGCCCTTCACAAGGGCACTTGTCCTTTGGGAGACTCTATTGAACCTTCTCATTGAACCATTCATTTAAACTAAGCTATTGATTCGACTGTTGGACTTTGCCAATGAGCTTTGCCACTGAACCAAAGTGATGAACCAAACACTTGAACCAAACTGACTGAACCAGACTATTGAACCAAGCACTTGTCCATTTTGCACCTAAGTGTTGGGAAACCATTTGTTTCCTGTAGAGTCTATATAAATTCTCTATAGAGTCCATAGAAATGGGCCTATAGAGTCTATAGAAATGCCTACAAATTCTGTAGAAATTTGCAGACTTGTACAAAATCAACAAATGAACTGGCTCAAAATAGCAGGGAGAGAAGTGACCAATTTTGGCCTGTTGGACCAAAAATGGTTAACAAATTGGTGACTCCTAGGGGAAGCATGCCTGCTATGCTTAGAAAATAGTTGCCTTAAATTCCATTGGGTGCGGAGTCAGAATGTAACTTGAAAATTTTAGTAACAACCTTGAGATATCCAAGAATCAATCATGAATGTTTTACCCCAAACACAAAGGAAAACACACACAAGGCTAAAAACACTACTTGTGCAAGTAGCACTTAGGGAAATCAGGAAAGAAAATTGAAAACAAACTACTATATATAGCTAACCAAGTATATTTTCCTCCCTCCTAGATCAAAGGGAAAACTTCTTAAGTAACTTTCCTAGCAAGAAAACTTATGATGCCAGACAAGTGGCTGAATGGAATGGAGATTTGGTGACTTGTTCCTCTTGCCTATCACCTTGGTTGGCTTACATCCCAATGGATCATAGTCAAACATGCTTCCAACATATATGTACTCTTCTTGTTCTTGGAAGCTTTTCAAATGCTAGCTCTTCATGCTAGTGTGTCTCATCAAGAAATCAAAAGTTGTTGGCTCATCACCATAAGCCCTTTGATATGCACAGTCCCTTTGCAATGTATCATGGTTTGACCTATTCCATTCTATTTCATTAAAGACCCTATCAAACTCATCCTCTGCTACTTCATGGCTTTCTTGAAGAAGGGTGACTGTTGTGATGTCTGAAATGGAATCACAAACTGATTGCTCATCCCACAGAACATCACCTTTTGTTCAAAACTCTATTCTTCAAAGCTGTCCTCAAGATGAGCAAGCCTCTCCTTTTCTTGATAAAGGATCAGAGTCTAGTTGTTTAAAGACATCCATTTGATCCTCTTCTAACTCAAGATCCTTAGCATAGTCATCCTCCTCATCAAATCAATAAATAAGTTCATCAAAAAAAGGAGGAGAGAGATCACCATGCTTAAGTTCCTCTTCGTATTGCTAGAAAATATGCATGTATGCATGACTTGCATCTTCTCCATTATTGATGATGTCTTTAAAAGGAGCCTCCATGATGATTTCATCTTCTTTGTCACTCATGATAGCCTCTTGGGAAGTTACAGATTGGATCTTCTCTTCCTCACTCACCTCCTGCAAAATAGGTTCCTCCTTGAGAAGGGACGAAGTGGAAAAACCATGTGGAAGAGGAGGCAGTCCTTGAGCTAGAATCAAATGATTCTCCTCTTTCCATTTGGCCAGTACTTCATCTATATTAGGTGTGTCCTGATAGCTCTTTTGGAGGTGTGTAGATGGGGTGTGTTCAGACATGTCCATCACACATTGGCTGAGGAATCTTGCTCTAGATTCCAACTCTATAATTCTCCTGGTTATATCTTCCTAGAAGAGCCTTTCTTGGAGGTCACAAGAATCATCATGATGAGTATGAACAACTTCATCTTCTTCAAGGTTTTGAGAAAAACCTTTCTCCTCCTCCTTCCTACCCCATGATTCCACTATTTACTTCTAACTCATGACCTTGGGATTGGAATTTTGCTCCTGTGAACAGGCAACAACTTTATCCTCTTCAAGGTCCTGAGTCGGTTCATGATATTCCTTCTTCCAACTTGGAATCTTGACATCATGTTGAGAGACTTGAGAACACTGAGGGAGATTAGGAAGGGTCTGCTCATGCACATGGAGAATTTCCTGAGGAGAGACGTGTTGTTTCATGGTATTCCCTTCAAAGGAAGATTCACACTCTAAGGAATTGAGAAGGTTCATTTCCATGAGAGGTTGCTCTAATGCCCTTTGATGTTTGAAAGCTAAGCATAAGGGGTTAAGAGTAGGAGTGATTAATGCATCAAATGAGCTAGAGTGAGCAAGTGCTATCTGGTAGAAAGGATTTGGTACACAAGAGGGGGCTTTCTTTAGAATAGGAGGGGGCACACAAGGCTGACTGTCTTGAATAAATGGACTTTTCCATTTTGCTACCTCCTCCTCCATGGATTGCAAGTCCTGAGCTTTCCTAAACAAACACTCCTCTTTGTACATCAGCTCTTGCTAATATCTATACTGCTCATCTGATCTGTCTATCTCCATCACCTGCTTCTCAAACTCCAGTGCTACTTCCCTTATTATTGAAGGGCAACTAGGAGAGCTGCTTGAGGTGATTCCATGAATAGTCTAAGCTTGATCAAATTTATACAAAGGAATATAAAGTCCATGATTCTTATCAATGGGATTATACATACAAAAAAAAAATATTGATGGCACCTAGACTACTTAATCATCTGATTCAACTTAGAGCCACCATTGGTGTTGATGAAAAAGCCTCCAAAGGCTAGTTGGTTGAAGAACACACCAAAAATTATTCAACTCTTTGGACAAAACTTGTCCCACAATTGCCTAATTAAAGGTCAGGTACTATATTAGTGGTTCGTTCTGTTGTAACAGGACCAACACCAATCCTGTAACTTTTTTGAGTGCTTAAACGTGGTCCCATAGGGCATGCCAAAAACTATTAAAGCAGTGGATTGCACCCTAGACAGGAGGCTAAGCTCCTACCTTCCACACGCAATAATGGAAACTCCCCTCTTGCCTATGGGCAAGGCAAAACTGGGGGGAGAGTCTCTAGATTAGGGCTAGCTCCCTTTGATGCATCTGATTTAATCTAGTAAATTGCTAATACATATATATATATATATATATATATAATGGGGGGTTAAAAAGGGAGAAGGATTACAAGAAAATAGAACCTAATCTAAGAGGGTGATGCACCAAATGATTTTAACCTACTCACACTCACACTCTGAACCATAAGAACACATATATACACTTTTACTGGTAAAAGGACCAGACTGCAGGAAGCTTGACAAGGAGGCTTTAATGGAACACACAAAAAAAGGGACTTACCATAGGTGTTGTAGGAAAAGCACACTATCTAGTAACCTCCTTCTGCCTCTATGATCCAGGTACATCTCTTCTTGTCACCTGTAGGAATGGCACCTTGTAGATACTAGGTGCATTGGTGTCAAACCTATGAAAGCATTAGGAAGCAATGACTGAACACAAGACTAACACTTAGAGACACTCAAAGAGATATCTAACTAGAATAGAGGTAAAAATGCATTTTTATTGATCCCAGGTGAAAATTGCCATGGCTTCACCTTACAATGTGAAAAGATATCTCCTTTCAAAATGAGAAGTTACAATATATATAGAGAAGAGAGAACAAAAGGCACCCCTCTTGGAAAAGACTTTTGGTACCCTTTTACAAGTGGCCCATGTGCATTCTGAGCATTGGGAAGAGGAAGCCACTTGATAGATAATGCTATGTTGGCTCCTATTTTGACTTTAGGCATTTAGAACATAGGCCGCATCATTTGTATACAAACAAGACCACTCCTTCAAGGCATTCACACAGCTTGTCTGCTCATCAATGCAAAGTGAATAAAAATGGGTTGCACTATTCATTGATCATGCCTCTTGATGACCAATTCATAGACACTATGTCAACTACTGGAGTAACTCCTTGAGTTGACACCTTCCTTCGCCACTTGGACTATTTTGTCCATTTTTGTACTTGGCTCTTTTACCCCTTCTTGGCTTTGTCTTCCTTCTAGCCTTAAGCCTTTGAATTTCTTCAGGTTCATGCTTAAGTCTACGAGGATCAACAACTATTTCATTACCATAAATTTGATGTCTTAGGTCCGTCATCCTCCTTAACAATTCTTTCATGTCTTTCTCGCTTGCTTTGGCCACTTTTCATTGATCTCAACAAGTGACACGTGGCATGTTCCACTGTGAAATAGGTGAGGACACATGGTAGCATCCACTTAACATATAGAAGCTTTAAATACCTTTTAAGAGTCCTACAGAAGATGACACATGGTAGCTTCCATTGAGCTTTAGAAACAATATAGAAACATTCAGGACTCATTCAGATTCACACAGACTATGACACTTGGTGTGATCTGCTTACTTTAGTAATTCATATGGGGCCCACCACAGTCCTTACTCAATAACAGAACGAAAGGAAGAAACTGTAGATGTTGACACTTGTCAGCTTTTACTGAGATTTTCAAGGGACACATGGCACATTTTGCTATTTTTAGAAAAACATATCAAAACCTTCTGCAATTGCCACTTGGTGCCCTCCACAGAATTTTGAGGGAAGCTTATTGAAAGAAGCTTTGAAACTCAAATGCAGACACTTGTCTCACTCCATCGAGTTTTACAAGGGACACATGGCACATTCCACTACTTTTAGAGACAAATTATAATGTGTCTTGGCAGATGACACTTGGCAGCTTCCACTCTTAAGCTTTTTCCTTGTCACTTTTCCCTATAGACAAAACATCTGCAAGAATTGTTTGCACCACTTCTTTTGACCTTCGGCATTTCTTCAGGTTTTCTTCCCATGGCCTTTCCTCCAAATTTCTTCAGACTTTTTTTCTGAAGGAATTCCTTCAGATAAAAGTTTGAAGGAATTATGTCTTTGTCTTTTCCTTTGACTACCTTCAAAAAGTTCCCTTCAGGAAATTTTCTTCGATACTGTCACTGACAAAGTTCCCTCCGCAATGGCACTTGTCCTTCGAGAGACTCTATTGAACCTTCTCATCGAATCATTCTTTTAAACCAAGCTGTTGAACTGACTATTGGACTTTGTCAATGAGCTTTGCCGTTGAATGAAAGTGATGAACCAAGTACTTGAACCAAACTGACTGAACCAGACTATTGAACCAAGCACTTGTCCATTTTGCACCTAAGTGTTGGGAAACCATTTATTTCCTATAGAGTCCATAGAAATTCTATGCAGAGTCTATAAAAATGGGCCTATAGAGTCCATATAAATGCTTGCATAATCCGTAGAAATTTTTAGACTTGTGCAAAATCAAAAAATGAAGTGGCTCAGAATAACAAGGAGAGAAGGGACCAATTTTGGCCTGTTGGACCAAAAATGGTCAACAATAATGTTGATGTATGACATACTATCAGTACTATGGGACTTTAGAGACTTGGGACCTAGGAACCTTGGGGCCATTAACATGATAATTCTCTTTTGAAGCTTTAGGTTAATAAAATTATGCCAACTGTCAAACCCAGAGAGCTCATAATCTTAGAACCATTATAATATGGGGATGCAGGACCATTAAGCTTTTTTTAAAGCTTTTGAGTTCTTGGTTGATGAAATTATGCTAACTTTCAATCTCTCAAGATTGTGGGAACTTAGAGGCTCAGGACCATTAGACTATTAACTTTGTTTTGAACTTCCATGGTTTTGGGTTCATGAGGTTACATCGAATGACATGTTCTTGGTGCCATGGTAACTTGAATAACTTATTAAAAAAATAAAGTGAAATTTGTCTTGATTTGACATGGTTATTTCATGTGGATGTCCTATGGTAACCCAGATGTTGATAAGGTGTGGAACTTTGTTAAGTTGTGATTGGTTCTGAGTAACACAATAATTCCATCTATCATGGTTTTGGAGCTTAGAAACTTTGAAACACTTAGAATATTTTGTGAAAGCTTAAGGGCTCTAGGTAATGTAATATTTCCACTTGTCCCAATATTGGATAATAAAGGTAAGACCTAGATGTGAATAATTTATAATTCTTTGCTAATAGTCTTACAAACATACAAAAATAAAAAAAGACACTAGGATGTGATACACTAACTTTGTTAGTCCATAGATCATAAAATCAAATTTAGATAAGAATTATGAAGACCCAAGGTTTAAAATAAATCAAAATAAATGTCCAATCTTTGATTTTCATAATTCAAAATTTTATAAATTTAGATATTTAAGAACAACCTTAGCCTTTTGCATATTAATATTAATATCATAGAAAGACCTTGAATATGTATATTCAAACAATAGTGGGTATCTATTTGAATTTTAAAATGAGGTATGTGTGTGTTAGTGCACAACAAATGATGACTCAGTGGGGGAATATTTTTTGGGTATTTGAGAACCCAAAATCTTTGCAATTCATCATAATATAACTTCAGCTCTAACAAGAAAATAATAAGTAAACCATTCCTTGAAAAGACTCCTACTTCCCTATGAAACATACTAACCCTTTTCACTCCTTGGATCTATGTTTGACTTTGTCAAATTTATTTTCCCTTTATTATGAGAATTTTGACAAATTCATGGATAAATAATGTAAGTTTTGTTTTGACTTCAAATTTTTTAACCAATTAGTAAGGGAAGCTTAGGCATTATTTGCTACTAACCAAGCATCCATAGAACCTTCATAAATACCTCTAATTTTGCTCTAATCCTTGTTTTACTACCAACCAGGTGTCTATATCCTTGGTATAGATTACTTGAGTCACACATCTTATATAAGTTTGCATAATTATTTTATTTTGTAAAACATATATAGAAGGGTTAGGAATCACCATTTTTTGGATGTATGTATAAGGAAGCTTATTTTACTTAATATGTCCCTGACATTATGTATCCATTTATATGTTCATTATCTCTCATATAAGTTTTAGCATGTAATAATATAATTGATCTTTGGAAATGGAAAGTATTTCTAAAATTTTAATGAGTATATTAGAGTAATTCCAAAAGTCTAACAAACTCACTCATTCCAAGTAGAACCTAATTTAGTCAAAACACATACCTTAATCCTGTAAACTCAAGAACTACCAAAATAAATCCTTTTAAATACCAATTATGCTTCCTTTTATATTGTCCCCTTGTACTTGATAAGTATTTTATTAATATGTTATAAGAAATTAGTTCGTCTATTATGCAATTTTAGAAAACTAACCTTTAAAGCATAATAGCTAATATACTCAAAGAAAATACAAGAAGCAAGAAAACTAATATAAAAAAATATGAAAGATTAACCTAGAAAGTATGAAATTGACTCTAGAAAACAAGAAACCTACTCTACTCCTACATCTACATATCCACTAATAGTCATACAAAAGCATTATCAATTGGAGCAACCATGAAATAATGTTTCAAAAACTACTTATTGATTAGAAATTTGAGGTTATTACCTTGGAAATCCTTCAAATGGAAGGCATTTTTACCTAGTATCTCAAATATTTGATAAGGTCCAATCCATAAAGGATTGAACTTATCATGTCATCAGTTCTTCTTTTGGATTTATCCCATAGAATCACTAAGTCTGAAATCCTAAAAGATTTGATCTTGTATCTCTTATCAAACCACCTCTTAACAATGCTTTGGTGTTTGCTAAAGATATTCCATCTAGACTATGTCAAGTAGTTTAGACTGGATTCATTCAACCTCCCCCATGTACTCTTACATGAATTGGTACATTAGGATTTTAAGATTTACGATTAAAATTGGTTATTACCCATACACTAGTAAAAAAGGTGAAGCCTTGAGAGATTGATTATGCTTGGTTTGATTTACCCATAGTGAATTTCAATAGCATATGTCATTATCTTTTTTGTCTTGTGATAACTTTTTGATGGCATCCATAAGATTCTTATTGTTAGAGTTAGATACTCCATTCCCTTGTAGGTTTATCTTGAAGAGAACCTGATGGTAATCCGGTTGTTATAAGCCCATTATGTAAATTCATTAGATTGGAACACTAAACCATTATCATAAACTAAAGAGATTGAAGTGCAAAAATTGGTTATTATTTTCTCTTCTAAGAATTTAATGACATCCAGCGCTCTAAACTTATTTATGGATATAAATTTTTCCACCAATGCAATAGTTAGTAGTTGTTAGGATAAATTTGTGTCCTACAAAATAAATTGGGTTTATCACCCCAATGAAGTCAAGACCCCATTGATAAAAAGGGAATATTTCAATGATTGGTTGTATATGCATGTTATTATTCACTTTTTTCAAAACACCTAGCATTCATGGTAGGTTCTGACATAGTTATGTGCATATTTAAAAATTGTAGACTAGTAGTATCCCATATTCAAGATTTTATGGCCTGTTACATTTCCCAAGGGATGTCCACTATTAATATTTTGATGTAAATTATTCAAGATGTTTGTATCTTCTTATTTTGAAACACATCTAAATTATATGCCTTCATAGTTATTCTAGTATAAGACTCCTTTATTTATCATAAAATGAGTTGATTTGAGCCTAAGGGCTTGTATCTACTCTCTATTTATCTCAAGGGGACATGTACTCATGATTAAGTAATGGATTATTTGAGCATATCATTCACCACCCATTATCTGAGTCTCATTTATTTACTCAATACAAATACATAGATTAGTCATATTCATGAGTTATATGATTCATTAGCCTTTCACCATCTTGTCTAGTCTAATTTCAAAATAAAACTCCTCTAATTTCACCATTCACTTGCCTCTTCTTTCACCCAATTCATTATGTGTGAGTGTGATCTTGATAGTTAGGTCAGGGATAATGTCATATGTATTATTTCTTATAATATAATGTCTAAACTTTTTCATAGCTTTGATGAGTGTGTGTGATAAAAGTACTCAATGTGTGTGTGTGTGTGTGTGTGTGTGTGTGTGTGTGTGTGTGTGTGTGTGTGTGTGTGTGTGTGTGTGTGTGTGTGTGTGTGTGTGTGTGTGTGTGTGTGTGTGTGTGTGTGTGTGTGATTGATTACTTTAATATACATCTTTCAGATTGATATTCATAAAGCAAATTGGATGTTTATTGTCATCTACCTTTTTTATGAGTATAACTGTTATAGAGTGCTTTGAGGTAAACAAATAAAGGTAGAAGTCCTTATTGAATTTTGTGTTTATCAGAACTAGATCCTTAGAAATGATAGTTTTGATGTCTTGGAAAGTTTTTCTGGATTTTTTTGTCCATTCTATTTTGGCATCTTACTTCAACATGGTGTTCAATGGCTTGACAATCTTTGGAAATCCATAAATGAATTTCATTAAAAAATTTATCTTACCAAATAAATAATTCAACTCTTTTTTATTGTTAGGAGGTGTCATCTTTAAAATGTCTTAGATTCACTTGGGGTCAATGGATATCTCATCCTTAGTCATAAAATGGGATAAAAATTTCCCTTTAGTGACTTCAAAGATGTTCTTCTTTAGATTGAGTGATACTCTGTACCTTCTACATCTATCAAATATTATTTTTAAATGGTTTACATGATCAAATCTATCTTTAGAATACATTATTACATCATCAATATAGATGATGATGCATTTTACAAAAAGTCCCTAAAAGTAAAATTCCATAGTTCACTTAAAGGTTTTTCCTACATTGATTAGGCCAAAATTCATCATTTTATAAACAAAATTTTCCCACTTTGTGGTGAAGGTAGTTTTCATTTTGTCTTTTGCTTCTACCAAAAAATGATTATAGCCTAAGAATCCTCCTAAGAAAGACATCATTTCATATTCACTAACCATTTGAATTACCTCATCTATATATGGTAAAGGATAGTTATCCTTTTATAATGTTCAGTTCGAATTCTTTAAGTCAACAAAGAGCCTAATTTATCAATTCTTCTTCCTGACTAGCACCAGATTGGCTACCCAAGTGGAATTATTGATTGGAAAGATAATCTTAGCATTCAATATCTTTTGTACTTTTGTTTATATGATAGGTTATAAAATTAGATTCATTGGCCTCTATCTCTACTTGAAGGGATTATGTTCTAGCTTTAGTGGGATGGTATGTGTTATGACCCTAGGGTCGAATACCTTTAGATATTCATATGTCCAAGAGATCACATCTTTGTATTCTATCATTATACCCCTCAATTTTTATTTCTCACTTTTAGTGCCACTCAAACCAATGTTTACATATTGGAGATATTGATCAATGCCTAGATTATCCTTGACAAAATCAAACTCAGTCACCTTAAGTTGTTTCTATTTTTGAGATTATGGATCCACATATAAATCTCTCTCTAGGGAGACCATCCCTAGAGGAATGCAATTCTCCTTCTGTTGTAGGACATTGTCTTATCCTAGATCTTCAACATGCATAGGCTCAACATCATTTTCATCTATTAGCTAGGATTAAAAATCTCTAGGGTTATTCATGAATTGTATAATTTGTTGATCATCATAAAATATATATAAATTTTCCACATTGTATGGGACACAGGGACAAGAAACTAGCTCCATAGATAATTTCTATATTTTATATTCTTGAAGTGGTGTCAAATTGGCTACTAAATTTACTAATGAATCTATCATCTAATTTATTTCTCTTGAGATGGCCCTGATGTTGAATACTTCAAAGGATTTAATCATGTCCTATGCTTTGTGTTTGTAATTATTCAAAAAAGTGAGTTTTCATTGATATTTATTTTGAATCTGGTTAACAACCAATTTTGAATCACTGAATATATGCAATTGCTTGACATTATACTTCAGTGAAAACTGTAGATCGAGGATTATATCTTTGTAATCATCTCTATTATTGGTAAAAGGGAATTTCAACCTATAGGCATCCATTACTACTCCATATGTGGATCAATTATAGCTATGCCAAAACTTGAACCTTGTTTTGATCTAGTTTCATCAAAATAGAGATTCCATAACTGAGAAGGACCTTCAAATTCTTGTCCATGAAGTTCTTGTTTAGTAGTGAACATATGCACACCTGCATACAAAGATACAAAGTTAACATTATCATTATTGGCATTGTATTATGTGATTAAATACTTCATCTTTGGTTAGTGGTCTACCTATATCTGGTTGGCTACTCGTTTCCATGACAGCCACTTATGTGAAAAAATTATGGTCATGTATCTGTTGACCAAATTTCACTTCAGTATAGTTTTTTCAACCATTTTCATGGAGAGTCAAACAATAGTTACAAGAACAAGTCATTTTAGAGGTCTAAAATTGTAAGTCAAGGAGGCTAAAGTGTTTTGGCTCCATTATAGTGTATGTCAGGTTATCCACAATTCAAGTCTTGGCCTCTCATAAACTTGAGTTACTCCTCAAGACCAAATTGGGTTCTCTGAATGACTTGAATCATAAAAGTTTCATGAGTAGAATTAATATAGGTTTACAAACCCAAAGTACTCTTTCTAATGCTTTATAGGTTTTCAAAAATTCATGACTTTGGGTTTTCCAAGGAGCTCTGCTTATGACTTTTATAAGCAAAAGTAATCAAAAAACTTGAAATGGTCTTGTTAATGTTCCTCCCAAGTGTCCCTTCAAATTTTTTTAAAGGGCACTTTATTTTCCCAAGTGTCCCTTTAGAATTTTTTGAAGGCACTTTTCTTTCTAAGTAACCCTTCAAAAAAAAAATTAAAGGGCACTTTTTAGCCCAAGTTTCCCTTCAAACTTTTATGAAGGGCACTTTATTGTCCAAGTGACCCTTCAGACTTTTATAAATGGCACTTTATCTTTGGAAATGCCCTTTTGAATTTTATGAAGGGACCTTGTGCCTTCCCTAAGTGTCCTTCAAAACTTTTTTGAAGGACACTTTCCCAAGTATCCTTCAGGAAAAGTTCTCGAAGGAACTAGCCATTACCTTTTGAGCAAAATACCTAAAATAATTCCTTTAGACAAATTATCTAAAGTAATTACTTTAGGAAAGTTTCTAAAAACATAAACTCAACCTGATGGATCCCCATGACATGTCTCAAGATGTCAAGTTTAATGCATCCCACTAGCTATTGGGATTCAAGGATGACATGCCATAGGATGTCAAATTTAGGCTGGCCAACTAGCCATTGGAGTGAAAAGATGATGTGGCATAGGATGCCAAATTTAGGGAGGCCAACTACCCATTGGGATTTAAATATGATGTGTTTTAGGATGTTAAATTTGTGCCTAAAGTATTCAAGCAAGGAGTAAATCCATTTAGAGAACCTGACAGGGTCTTAAGAAAAGATAGTGAAAATCAGGATTTTGAAAGAGCTTTGCTTATGAATTTTACAAGTAAAATCAATTAAAAATCCCAACAAGGAAGAGACAATGCTTTACAGGTTTTCAAAAGACCTTTGCCTATGACTTTTTCAAGTAGAAGCAATCAAAGAACCCGAAGAAGTAAGTAGAAGTAAAGTCACTTGGAAAACTCAAATGGGTCTATAGTGTAAAATGTGGGAGATCTCAAGAAGAATAAAAGGTTTGAAATAGTGATCTAAGCCATTTATTATAGAGGATCATCTCACCATTGATTTTTCATCGATCCTGGTCATTTCAAGAGGGTGAATCAAAGAGAAGGACAAACTCCAACTGAATGAGAGAACAACTAGAATTAGTTTCACCAAGATGGTGATTATAAACCATTTTGGAGGATTCTATTTTGATGCCCAAAATCTCTCTCTTTTCTCCCTATTTTGTTATAAATAAGACCCTTGGCCTCTTATTTTATGATTCATAGTTAGTATTGTGAAGCCCTATTGGAATGTTGTGCAATTTTCTTACCTTTGAGCAAAGAAGTATAAGTCTATTTTATTTCTAAGTTACAGACATTTTCCTGGGCATGCAAGAGACATAAAGTGAAAACAAGTGATGTTTTATCCTTCTGTTCTCTATCCTTCATGTTTTTGAGCAAAGAGTTGATTCAACAAGTCATGAAGAGTGCATTCTAGCTGTATGAGATTTTGTACATGTGTAACTTTTTTTTGGACTATACAAGTTATCTTTTCTAGTTATTTACCTTGTGTGATCTCATTTATTTTGTCTCTACATTGAAATAATTATGTTGGATTCTTCTAGAGCTTGATTTATAGACTATATTATGCTATATTATGCATAAGTATAGGGCATACATGTGGATACTAATTCATAGTGTATCACCATCTTAGACTAGGATTTTCATTTATGAAAACTTCTAACTCTTTTCACTCATAAAAACTGGTTCAACAACTTTATTGCATAAAAGCTAATACATGGAGATAACCCTTTCAACCTAGAGGTTAATTTCCACTTATAGGCACACCCACAGGCTTGGAAATGTCCCAACATTGCCTAAATCTAGAGGAGGCCTGAACAACACTCTTTTAGGGTGCAAGATTTGGAGACAATAGTTCTAGCATGCCTAGTGGAACCTAAATTATTTCTAAGTTAAGGCAAATTCTTGTCTTGACAGGCGTAAGTAGTAGAAATACCCTGAACCCAACATTTGGTGACTGTAAAAGGGTGTGAATCCTTGGTTATAGACTAAGTTTTATACATTATCCTACATGTTCCTCAAAAGGTCCTTAATATTTTCTAACCAAGCCCCTTCAGCTGAAGCTTTTCTTAAAGAACAATGCCCTGAACCACTCCTATCCCTATTAAATCCTTGGCAAGGAGGTTTTGGGGAAGAAGCAGAAGAGGTTGAGGAAGTTAAAGGAGAGGAGGAAGTTAAAGAAGAAGAATAAATAGAGGATCATAGGGGGAAAATAGGAAGAGGAGAAAGGGGAGAGATAGATAGATGTCAACCTTTCCCTGCTTTTAATACCCAAAACCCAATAGAGCTTCCTGCATATGACCCCATCCCTCCAAATACTACCAAAAATATTCCTAGTTTCAATGGAGAGGGTCCTATTACCCCATTTGAAAATATTAGAGACATATCTAAAATTTTCAAATTCCATAATGTTACTAGGGCCAACATAGCCATTAGGCTACTTGTTATGTCTTTAAAAGGCAAAGCACTTGACTGGTATAGAACATTGGAAGGGGGTTGTATTATAATTTGGGATGGTTTTGGAGACCTATTGGTGACAAGATTCAAAAATAAGAGTGATCATGCTTCCTTAATACATCAGTTGAATATAATAAGAAGAGGTCCAAATGAATCCATAGGATATTTCAATGAGATATTTCAAATAACATGGTATAGGCTGCCACCAATCATGAGACCTCCTCCTAGCTTTGTGTTCCCAACATACCTTAAAGGGATTGGTACTGATGTTGTTGTTATGTTGCAATCAATAGGAGGATTAACTCTTCCAGGTGCATATGAGCTAGCAATTGAGGCTGAGAATAGCTTGATTCAGGCTAGAAGACTCCCTCCAAGAGTTTCCATGCCTTTGCTATCCCATAATTCAGTTGAAGCTCCAAGCATGTCTCAGGTTCCCAATGCTAATGTGAAGCCAAGAGCCTTTCCCAAGAAGTTGGATAACATTATAGATAAGGATGAAGAAATCAAATCATTGAGAGCTTAGCTCAATCAAGCTCAATATTAGGCAAGTATTCCTCCTAATTCACAATACTATCCTCAACAAGGATATAGAGCTCTATCCCAATACAATTATCAAGGGAGAGGACAAAATGAAAAAGGTTACAATAGGTAACCCAATATATATAATCCAAATTATACTCCTCCTGTAAAGGTTATTGTTCTAGTTCATGCAAATCTAGTAGAAGGAGAAGATCATGTGGACCAATGGAGATAGCCTCAAGGTTAGTTTTCACATGATGATGGAAGAACCAACTACACTTTGACTACATAAGAATAAGTTACTCCTTACATGATAGTAGAGGAATCATGTCCCATCCAAAAGGATAATCATGGAGAAGGTAGTAGCCCAAGTGTGGGGACGATGAACATTCAAGAAAAGGATGATTTTGTGTTGACTCAAGGCATGTCAATTTCAACTAATACAATGTCCAAGAAGAGAGCCTTGGGAGAAGGCCAAGAGCCATGAATAGTTACAAGTGATTTCCCTCCAAGGCCATAAAACACCAATCAAAGTGTTGCACCTTCTATAATCCATGTTTCTCAACAAAATCATAATGTAAATGCAACTACCAAGATTGTAACACAATAGGCTACAACTCCTTTATCACCATAAAAAATGTAGGATAAAGTGAATAATCTATCTCTAAATATTGTGGACTAATTAAAGAGAACTAAGACAAGCATATCCCTTTGGGAGGTTATACATATACCTAGTCAAAAAGAGCTTTTGCAAGAGCAGTTAACAAGCATGCAAGTGGCTCCTCAATCTTCAAGGCAACATATTGTGGCTCTCAAAAATTCTCCAAATCATATTTTGGAGCCTTCCACTAAAGATGAAAAGTCTGCACCCTTCTACCTCACACTCATTATAGGAGATAAGTTGGTCCACAATTGTATTGTGGATAGTGGAGCAAACACTACTATTATGCCTAAAGTAGTGGTTGATAAGTTGGGTTTGAACTATGATTCACAGAGTAAAGGTGTGTTGTAGCTAGATGGAACTCTAACCAAGATGGTAGGATTGGTCAAAGGTTTGAAAGTGTTTTTACATGGCTTCCCAAGCTTCCTTATCATGCAATATATTATGGTGGTGGACCTTCCAACACACTTTATTATATGCTTGTCTAGGGAATTTATGACCAAGATAAGAGGATACCTTTCTACCAATTGGTCCTTTCTAAATTTCAAGACAAGTTATGGAACCAAGGTAACCATAAGGACTCATCCCTTAGCAAGGTTCCACATTAAGCCATACTTGGAGACAATGACATATCAAAAGTGTCTAATCAATAAAGAGGAAGAGGTAACCCTAAATAGTGAAACATCTTCTCCTCTTGAAGGTATTTCTAAATTCTATCTTAACAAGTACAGAATTGAAACACATGGCCTTGATCTTCACACTTTCATTGAGGAAACTAATTAGGGAGTTTACTACATGCATGAAGAAAACATCCCAATTCCCTCACTCACCAATGAAGATCATGAGCTTGATGGCATGTGGGAAATGTTCTTTGATGGTTCAAGGAGAAAAGTAGGTGTAGGATTTGGTGTCATATTGGTTTCCCCATAAAATAATCATTTCTACTCTTCTTATAGGTTTCACTTCAGCTACACTTGCAACATGGCAGAATATGAAGGCTTAATTCATGGTCTTCAATGGGCAAAGAACAGAGGAATCAATATTTTTAAAGTCTATGGAGATAATGAGTTGGTCATTAATTAAGTGAGAAGTCAAGTTACAGCCAAGAAACCCTTTCTCAAGTCCTAAAATCAAAGGGTATGGGATATACTTGAGGATTTTGATGCCTTCAACATCCAACCCATACCAAGATACTTGAACAAGCACACTGATAGACTGGTTGCAATAGGAGCACGTTTTGACTCAACTACTGATGTTGAACAATAGAAATATCAATATCATATCAAGATCATTATGAGACCTTCCATTTTGGATAATTAAGTGTCATGGAAAGTGTTTGAAAGTGATGAACACATTGTACACTTATTTCAAAATGAGGCAGGCTTCTCTTCAAGAAATCAAACGAAGTTACATGATCATTATGAAGAGAAGATTATACAGCTGAAGACAAATAAAATAAAATACTCAAGGGGCTGATTACCTTGGAGAGTGTCTTCAATGAGGATGATAAAAATAAAAACCAAAGAATGAACATGTCAATTCTAATTTTCAAGGACAAATTTTTGAAGATTGACAAGGCTTGTTCTCAGCTAGAAAGGCAAGCTTTTATTACATTATGCAAAGAGTTTCATGACATATTTTATTAGGAATATAAGGACCTAAAAGGGTTTGAACCAATTCTATCTCATCACACCATTGAGTTGGAGCATGGAACTAAATCGGTAAGGCAAAAGAAAAGGCCTATTAACCCCAAGGTAGAATAACTCATGAAGAAAGAGCTAGCCAAATTGATTGAGTCTAGGATTATATTTCCTATCAATCACACAACTTAGGTAGCCAACCTTGTGCCAGTTCAAAAGAAGAATGGATAAATTAGACTTTGTGTGGATTTTTGAGATCTAAACAAAGTGTCTCTCAAGGATCATTACCCACTCCCTTCCATGGAACAAATTCTGCAAGTTGTTTTAGGTTCTCAACATTTCTCACTTCTTGATGATTATTAAGGTTATAATCAAATATTGTCAAATGAAGAGGATCAATTCAAGATATCCTTCACTACCAAGTGGGGTACCTTTTCCTAAAAGAATATTCCATTTGGTTTATCCAATGTTGGAGCTACATTTCAAAGGGTAATGGACATGGCTTTCAAATATTTGATCAATAAATTTTTTCTTGTTTACCTTGATGATATAACCATTTTTTCAAAAGTTTTTGCTAATCATATGGGACATCTAAGGCAAGTGTTTGAGAAGTGTAGAGAGTATGGCATATCCCTCAATCCAAATAAGTGCTTATTCATTGTCCATGAAGGTAAGATTTTGGGTCATGTTGTTTCAAAACAAGGCTTATCTATTGACCCCGAAAGGATTGAAGCTATTCTAGGCTTGTCTTTGCCTCAACACAAGAAAGGGATGCAAAGTTTCTTAGGAAAATTAACTTTATAAGGAGGTTTATCCCAAACTTTGTAACTATGGTAAAGCCTATCACAACCATGCTAAAAAAGAACCAAGTTTTTACTGAGACAAAGGAAGGTAAAGGTAGCTTTGAGGCAATCAAGCAAGCAATGGTAGCATCTCCCACTCTCTTAAATCTGAATTTTACTAAGGATTTCATTTTTTATAGTTTTGCTAATCTGAACACAATCTCAGCCATGCTTATGCAAAAGAATGGCAATGATGTTGAGCAGCCAATTGCTTTCTTCAACCAAGGCTTAGAAGACTATGAAGTGAGATATTATTTTATTGAGAAGCAATATTTAACTATCATTAGAGGCTTGAAAAAGTTTAGGCATATGATTTTGAATAATAGGATCCATATCATGGTCTCCCATCTTAGCACCAAGCATTTTCTCCTAAGCAGGGATCTCAATGAGAAGAGAGATAGATGGATCACAAAGGTGATGGAATATGACATTGACATCAAGGTAACTAACCTAGTAAGAGGAAGAGGTTTATGTGAGCACTTAGAATATAACTTTAAAGAGCCAAAAAATAAAACCTTGGTGAATCAAGTTTAATACCAACTAGTTGATCAAATGCATAATCAAATTTGGACAAAAGACATCATTGGTTTTCTTCAAAATGGTGAGTGTCCCAATGGCTTGAACAAAGCTCAAAGAAGGTATTTTAGGTTGCAAGCTATTCCTTATTGTCTTATGGATGGAATTATCTTTAATAATGATGTGATAAATGTTTTACTAAGATGATTTTTTAATGACCAATATGATATGCTTCTATAAAGGTTCCATAATGGTGCAGATGGTGGTCACTTCTCTCCTAGAACAACAACTACAAAAATAATGAAAGTTGGTTACTATTGGCCTAGTATTTTTAAATACTATTATCATTGGGATAAGGTTTGTCCTCAATATGCTTTTTTTCTTGGCAAACAAAATCTCATTACCCTTCCATTCAATCCTATCCAAGTGGACTAGCATTTCATGCAATGGGGCCTTGACTTCATTGGCATGATCAACCCTCCATCAAGTGTTGGACACAAATGGATATTGACTACTATAGACTACTTCACAAGATGGGTAGAGTCTATTTATTTGAAGGAAGAAATAAAATGCTATCATGGAGTTCTATGATATCATTATAACAAGGTTTGGAGCTCCTCATGTCATCATCTCAAATAATGCACTTACTTTCATAAGTGCTAAAACTTGTGATTAGGAAGTAAAGAGTGGAGTTCATTTGAGTACCTCATACAACTACTACCCTCAAGGTAATAGATTGGCTGAGTCTACCAATCATAACCTCATCAAGATCATCAAGAGGACTTTGGAAATAAATTAAAGATCATGGCATAACAAGCTGAAGATAGGCTTATGGGTAGATAGAATCACTCCCAAAAAGTCAATTGGTAATTATCCCTTTATACCTGTCTATGGGAGAGAAGCTAGGTTATCCATATCACAAGATCTCCCTAGCTTATAACTCACACAATAGCTGAGATTACTTGAAAACATTCCCATGGAGGTTAGATTGATAGAATTAATGTAGCTGCAAGAGGCAAGAGATGATACACACAATGCTTTGGAACACCATCAAGTCCTCATGAAGAAATTATTTGAAAAAAGGGCAAGGTCAAGAGTGTTCAAATAAGGTGACTTGGTCTTGAAATGGGATGAATATAGATCAAAAATAGGAAAACATACAAAGTTTGATACCTTATAGAGTGGTCCTTACATCATCAGCAAGTGCAAGTAAAGAAACTCCTTTTAGCTATCCAAAATGGATGGAGAAGAGCTACCTATTACAGTAAATGGAATACATTTGAAGCCTTGATTTTGACCCTTGTTGGCCATGTCTTATAGGACAAGTGTGTTTTCCTTCCCTTTGTTTGGTGTGCATCTCTGCCTTGTATGTGTAATCAACCCAGCTAGTGTGTTTTTGAACCAAAGCTTGTCCAGTTCTCTTTGAAGTGCCTATATGTGTGACTCCATTCCCAATGGAAGGATTTAGGTGATTTTTGTTTGACATAGTAGGAATGCCTCCCCTCATAATCACCAAGAATGTTGACCAGATTTCACCTCAGTATAATTTGTTTAACCATTTTCATGGAGAGCTGAATAATAGTTACAAGAACAAGTCATTTTAGAGGTTCAAAATTGAAAGTCAAGGAGGTTAAAGTGTTTTAGCTCCATTGTAGTGTATGTTGGGTTATCAAAAATTCAAGTCTTAGCCTCTCATAAACTTGAGTTACTCCTCAAGACCAAGTCAGGTTCTTTGAATGACTTGACTTTTAAAATTTTCATGAGTAGAAGTAATCTAGGTTTACGAACCCAAATTACTCCTTCTAATGCTTTGTGGGTTTTCAACGATCCATGACTTTAGGTTTTCCAAGGAACTTTGATTATGAATTTTATAATCAAAAGCAATCAAAAAACCTGAAATGGTCTTGATAATGTTTTCCCCCACGTGTCCCTTCAAAAAAATTTGAAGGGCACTTTGTTTTCCCAAGTGTCCCTTCGAGATTTTCTGAAGGGAACTTTTCTTTCTAAGTGACCCTTCAAAAAAAATTCAAAGGGACTTTTTATCCCAAGTGTCCCTTTTGACTTTTCTAAAGGGCACTTTATTTTCCAAGTGACCCTTCAGAAAAGTTTTGAAGGGCACTTTTCTTCCCAAGTGACCCTTTAGACTTTTTTAAAGGGCACTTTGTCTTTGGAAATGCACTTCAAAAAAGTTATGAAGGGCCATTTCCTTTGGAAATGCCCTTCAAAATTTTATGAAGGGACCCTGTGCCTTCCCCAAAGTGTCCTTTGAAACTTTTCTGAAGGAAACTTTCCCAAGTGTCCTTCGAGAAAAGTTCCTGAAGGAACTAGTCATTGCCTTTAGGGTAAAATCCCTAAAAGAATTCCTTCAGAGAAATTGTTTGAAGGAATTACTTTGGGAAAGTTGATAAAAACATAAACCTGACCTGATGGATCCCTATGATGTGTTGTAGGATTTCAAGTTTAATACATCCCACTAACCATTAGGATTCAAGGATAACGTAACACAAAATGTCAAATTTAGGGTGGCTAACTAGTTTTTGGAGTGCAAAGATGATGTGTCATAGGACGTCAAATTTAGGATGGCCAACTAGCCATTGGGATTCAAAGATGACATGTTGTAGGAGTGCAAAGATGATGTGTCATAGATTTCAAATTTAGGGTGGCTAACTAGCCATTTGGATTCATGCCTAAAGTATTCAAGTAAAGAGTAAAGCCATTCAAAGAACCTGATAGGGTCTTAAGCAAAGATAGTGCAAATTGAGTTTTCAAAAGAGGTTTGCATATGAACTTTATAATTAAAATAAATAAAAAATCTTGAAAAGGAAGAGACAATGATTTTAAAGTAGAATCAATCAAAGAACTCAAAGAAGAAAGTAAAAGTAAAGTCACTTGGAAAACCTGAATGGGTCTACAGTGGAAAATATGGGAGCTCACAGGAAGAATCTAAGGTTCATTGTAGTGATCTAAGCCATTTCTTATGGACGGTCATCTCACCATTGATTTTTTAGTGATCTTGGTCATTTCAAGAGGGAAAATCAAAGAAAAGGACAAAATCCAACTGAATGAAAGAATAGCTAGAATTAGTTTCACCAAGATGGTGAATATAAACCATTTTGGAGGTATTTATCTTGGTGCGCAAGAGCTCTTTTCTCTCCCTTTTTTGCTATAAATAGGACCCGTGGGCTCTTATTTTATGATCCACAAATAGTACGGTGAAGCCATGCTAGAATTTTGTGACATTTTCTTGCCTTTGAGCAAAGAAGCATAAGTCTATTTTATTTCTAAGTTCTAGACATTTGTTTGGGAATGCAAGAGACATAGAGTGATATCAAGTGATGTTTTATCCTTAAATTCTATGTCCTTCATGTGTTTGAAAAAATAGTTGATCCAATAGGTCATGGAGAGTGCATTATATATGTATGATATTTTTCACATGTGTAACCTTTTTTCTCAACTATATAGGTTGTCTTTTCTAGTTATTTACCTTGTGTGATCTCATTCATTTTATCTCTACATTGAAATACTTATGTTGGAATCTTATAGAGCTTGATTTATAGACTATATTATTTTGTATTGTGCATAAGTATAGGGCATACATGTGGATACTAATTCATGGTGTATCACCATCATAGACTAGGCTTTTTCATTTATGCAAACTTTTAACTCTTTTCACTTATACAAATTGGCTTAGAAATTTTATTGCACAAAAGCTAATACAGGGAGCTAGCCCTTTTAAACTAGAGGTTCATTTCCACTTATAATAACACCCATAGACTTGGAAATTTCCCAATAATTCCCAAATATGGAGGAGGCTTGAACAACCCTCTTCTAGGGTGTAAGATTTGGAGACAATAGTATCCATTTAGTGTCTTTGACCAATCTTAACTGAGAAATAAGCCATAAGTTTTTAGAATGTCAATGACAATAATATCTATGTACTATTTTACACATGGCTTAGATATAACTTGGATGTGTACATTTGTTAGTTCTCCAACACATGGAACATAAGACTTATCTAGATATATGACCATTCTTTTTTACTTATCTGGGGTCAAACCCAACTTATTGAATATAGCTTAGGAATCACATTGGCTGAGGTACCTGAGTCAACCAAATAATTATGCATGTTCTTTCTAAACATTCTAATGGTTAAGAGTAAATGTGGTACTTCAAGCTTGTCCTTATAAACAACCATGTTTGTATGTGCAACTATTTACTTGTAAACATATGACCTTCTAGTTAGGGATGTAATTATGAACTCTCTATTCAATGATCTAGGATAACTCATGAAGATTGATGTTATCTTTGATCTTATTAATATATTCAAAAATATTGTAGCCTCCTTTTTTCTATGTCTCTACAATTTGAAATTGATCGTTCCTTTTAGGATGGGCTGATTGTTGTTATCCTTAGGATCTGTAGGGGTGGTAACATTATTGTTCAGGGGTATTGAAGTAGTATCAAGCTTCTTATTCCTAAAATTGTAAGTATTCCTCTAGAACTACTTGAAATCATGGATCTTATCAGTATTATCCTCTTATTACTTCTTAAACTCCACTAGGAATGGGAAGTCATAGGTCTTAAAAACCATTATTATACTCAGATGTCCTAGAATAGTAAAGGAAGATGGTTCTATTAGATTTATAAAACATTCCTATCTATTTCCTTCTAAAATATCTTGAAGGTGGTATAAAATTCTATGTAGTCTAACTCACCATGTGTCTATTATGTTATGGACTTAGAACTAATTAAGAAGTGTTTCTCCCATGATATTTATATCTAGCATCTTGTTAAGTAGTGTTAGGGTGTGGAGCTAAAAGCTTCACCAAGGAGCATACAAAACAGTTTCGGGTCTACACAGGCACCGGCGTCGGTCAGGAGCGACCGACGTCGGTCAGTTGCAGTTACAGAGGCGTCGACGTCGGCAGCAGGGTCGGCCGGCGACGGTCACAGGCGAATAGACAGGAACCGATGTCGGTTACCTGCGTGTCCAGAAAGCGATTTTCGAGGACAGAAGTGAGTGTTTACATGATGAGTTTGAGTTGTGAACTCAAACTCGCGTCTCTATTATTAGCAATGTTATTTTTAGAGCCCTTGTTGAAGAGGTTAACTGTTTGTTGTAAAGGCATGCTTATGTTTTATATTTTCTATATGTAGGAAAGATCTTCTTAGCTATTGTGTGTAAGAGAGTTGAACTGTATGAGTAGAACATTGTGAATGTTTGAAGGACAGTATTGAGTTGCATCAATCCAGGTTGTTGGATTTGATTGTACTTGAGAGAGAGCTCTTGAGGAATAGAGATCTAGTGAGAGATCTTGTGTGCATCTGAGAGAGGTGTGGAAGAACGAAGTTTCTTCAAATTGTATTCCTATTGTAAAGAGTTTTAATACAAGTTTTCAGGGTGTTTTCTTGTATATCTTGTTCTGTGCTATTTATCATTTCAGTTACTTATCTATCTGATTTATTTCCGCGTTTATTGCTTTCACAAGTGTAATCCATTGTTGGTTGATCCCCAACAAGTGGTATCAGAGCTCAGGTTCACTAACAGGTTGTTCAGATCTGTGTAGTGTGTTTGGATTACAGGTTGCTCACAGGGATTTCTGTTTGAGTGGGAGAAGCAATGGCAGAAGAAAGTAAGTTGAGAATGGAAAAGTTTAATGGCAAGAACTATCAACACTGGAGAATGCAGATAGAGGATTATCTGTATCAGAAGGATCTTTACTTACCGTTAGGTGGGATTGCAAAGAAGCCCAAGGACATGGAGGATGAAGAATGGGAAGTTCTTGACAGAAAGGCTCTTGGGTCTATAAGACTGAGTCTGGCCTCCACTGTGATATCCAATTTGTCACAGGCAAAAACTACGGTAGAGTTAATGACTACGCTAGCAAATCTGTATGAAAAACCCTCAGCTTCAAATAAGGTATATTTAATGAAGCAGCTATTTAATTTGCATATGCAAGAAGGTGGATCTGTCTCTAATCACCTGAATGATTTTCATGGTATTGTTAATCAGTTAAGTTCAGTCAATATTGTATTTGAAGATGAAATAAAAGCTCTTTTGATATTATGTTCTTTGCCTGAAAGCTGGCATGGCTCAGTAATGGCAGTTTCTAATACTGCATCTGCATCAAATATTTTGAAAGTAGAGGATGTTGTTAGTGTTATCTTGAATGAGGAAATACGCAGGAAAAGCACAGAAGAGGCATCCGGGAACGCTTTAAGTTTTGAGAGTAGGGGAAGGCAAAAAGAGAAGAGCAAGAAAGGCAGAGCAAGATCCAATTCTAAAGGGAAAGGCAGATCTAAATCCAGAAATGGCAGGAAGCCACAATGCTGGAACTGTGGAAAGATGGGGCACATAAGCAGAGATTGTTGGTCAAAGCCTAAAGAGGACAACCAGCACGAAGGAAAGGAAGAAGCCAAGATTGCAGGTATTGCACAGGATGCTTTAATTTTCTCTCTGCATAATAATATAGAATCTTGGGTACTAGATTCTGGTGCATCTTTTCATGCTACTCCTAACAGGGAATATTTCAGTGACTATATCCAAGGGGATTTTGGAATAGTATACTTAGGGGATGACGAACCTTGTAAGATTACTGGCAAAGGTAAAGTACAGCTAAAGATGCAGAATGGCAACACATGGGTGTTGAGAGATGTGATGCATGTTCCTAGTTTGAAGAGAAATTTGATTTCTGCAGGTAAACTAGGTGATGAGGGTTGTACAGTAACTCTCACAGCAGATTCTTGGAAGGTGACCAAGGGTGCACTCGTTATGGCCAGAGGTAAGAGAGAAGGTACTCTCTATTTGTGTAATTGTGTTACTAACAAATCTCCTTCAGTTTTATCTACTTCAGATGTGGATGCTAAATTGTGGCACTCAAGGCTTGGCCACATGAGTGAGAAGGGGATGTCAATTCTTAAGTCTAAAGGTATGCTTTCAGATTTGAAAATTTTGGATCTAGAATTTTGTGAGCATTGTGTATTTGGAAAACAGAAAAGGGTTAGTTTTCTCAACACTGGGTCTACTAAGAAAAGGCAGAAGTTGCAGCTTGTTCACACAGACGTGTGGGGACCGGCTCAGGTAGCCTCTATTGGCGGATCACGGTACTATGTCACATTCATAGATGATGCTACAAGGAAGGTATGGATCTACTGTATTAAAAAGAAATCTGATGTTTTTGAGACTTTTAAGATTTGGAAAGCCATGGTTGAGAATGAAACAGGCAGAAGATTGAAGTGCTTGAGATCCGATAATGGCGGTGAGTTCTGCAGTCTAAAGTTTAACTGGTATTGTTACACTCACGGAATCCGTAGGCAAAGGACGGTTCCAAGGACACCTCAGCAGAATGGTATTGCTGAAAGGATGAACAGAACTATTATGGAGCGTGCAAGATGTATGAGATTGCATGCAGGGTTGCCCTTAGAGTTTTGGGCAGAAGCAGTTGACACCGCAGTGTACCTGATCAACAGAGGACCCTCTACAGCTTTGGATGGTGGAATTCCAGAAGAGGCATGGATAGGTAAAAAGATAGATCTCTCATATCTCAAAGTTTTTGGTTGTGAAGCCTTTGTGCACATAGATAAGGAAAATAGAAAGAAGCTCGACACTAAGTCTATGAGGTGCACGTTTATTGGCTATGGCTCAGATGATTTTGGTTTCAGATTTTGGAATCTAGGAACTAACAAGGTAATTAGGAGCCATGATGTTGTTTTCAATAAAAGAGTGATGTACAGTGATCAGATAAGGAAGCTGGATCAATCTGGGCAGAGCAATGGTGAATTGGATGAAGTTATGGTCCAAAATGAGCTCGCGGGAAAAGGAAATAATCACTTGCAGGAAAACACAGAGACCGACGTCGACAGGTTAGGAACCAGCGTCGGCTGTATAGAAACCGATGTCGGTCATACAGAGACCGACGTTGGCAGACCAGGAACTAAGGTCGGTCAGGAAGAACCGACGTCGGCCAGTAATAGGTCTACAGGTGGCCGAGGTCGGTCACTGTCAGAAAACTTGGGTGGACAGATTGTTGAGAACGAGTCCAAGACACCCATCAGGAGGTCTGAAAGGGTGAGTAAGCCTCCAATTAGATATTCTCCTTCCTTATATTATTTATTGCTAACTGATGGTGGAGAACCAGAAAGTTTTGAAGAAGCATTACAGGTGGAGTCCAGGAGTAAGTGGGAGTGTGGCATGGTTGAGGAGATGGAGTCCTTAAGAGAGAACCAAACATGGGATTTGGTTGAATTGCCAGCCGGTAAGAGAACACTGAAGAACAGATGGACCTACAGGTTAAAAGAAGGTGAGGATGGTCAGATGAGATACAAGGCCAGATTAGTGGTAAAAGGATTCGCACAAAAGCCAGGTATTGACTTTGGCAAGATTTTTTCTCCAGTTGTAAAAATGACTTCAATAAGGGTTGTATTGTCTTTGGTTGCTTTTGAGGATTTGTATCTTGAGCAGCTAGATGTTAAGACAGCATTTCTTCATGGAGATTTGGATGAGGAAATCTATATGGAACAACCAGAAGGATTCGAGGTCAAGGGTAAGGAGAAGTTTGTGTGCAGGTTGAAGAAAAGCTTGTATGGCCTCAAGCAAGCTCCTAGGCAATGGTACTTGAAATTTGACAGGTTTATGACTGAGCATGGCTACAGTAGGTGTCAATCAGACCATTGTGTGTATTTCAAGAGATTTGATAATGGTAGATATATTATTCTATTGTTGTATGTAGATGACATGCTGGTTGCAGGGTCTCACATGCAGGACATCTCAGAGCTTAAGGAAAAATTAGCTCAAACGTTTGCTATGAAGGATTTGGGAGCAGCAAAGAAAATTCTTGGCATGAGCATTAAGAGGGACAGAAAAAATCACAGGTTGATATTGTCTCAAGAATATTATGTGGACAAGGTGTTGAAACGGTTCAATATGCAGGATGCTAAACCGGTAAGTACACCTTTGGCTGAACATTTCAAGTTAAGTAAAGAACAATGTCCCAATTCATATGAAGAGGTAGAGTACATGAGTAAGGTTCCATATTCTTCCGCGGTAGGAAGTTTGATGTATGCAATGGTATGTACTAGACCAGATATTACCCAAGCAGTGGGAGTGGTAAGTAAGTATATGGCCAATCCAGGTAAGGAACATTGGAAAGGAGTTCAATGGATCCTTAGATATCTGAGAGGAACCAGCAGTAGACACTTGTGCTATGGAGGTTCATATACTTCTCTACATGGCTATGTAGATTCAGATATGGCAGGGGATTTGGATGGCAGGAGAAGCACCATAGGTTATGTTTTTACTGTAGGTGGAACAGCGGTTAGTTGGATATCTAAGTTGCAGAAGGCTGTAGCCTTGTCAACTACAGAAGCAGAATATATTACAGCTACAGAAGCTAGCAAGGAGATGATATGGATGACACGATTCTTAGTAGAGCTTGGAAGGGAACATGGAAGTTGCAGATTGTATAGTGACAGTCAGAGTGCAATCCATTTGGCTAAGAACTCAGCGTTTCACTCAAGAACCAAGCACATACAGCTAAGGTACCACTTCATACGGCAGGTATTGGAAGATGGTGAGTTGAAGCTGGAGAAAATCCATACAGACAAGAATCCTGCTGATATGCTAACAAAGCCGGTTACTAAGGAGAAGTTGAATCTTCATTCAACTTCTATTGGTCTTCATGATTGAGTTGAAGATGGAGGAGCTAGAAGATATTGCTGTACAGGTACTGGTGCAGCTGGTTTATCTCCAAGTGGGAGATTGTTAGGGTGTGGAGCTAAAAGCTTCACCAAGGAGCATACAAAACAGTTTCGGGTCTACACAGGCACCGGCGTCGGTCAGGAGCGACCGACGTCGGTCAGTTGCAGTTACAGAGGTGCCGATGTCGGCAGCAGGGTCGGCCGGCGACGGTCACAGGCGAACAGACAGGAACCGACGTCGGTTACCTGCATGTCCAGAAAGCGATTTTCGAGGACAGAAGCGAGTGTTTGCATGATGAGTTTGAGTTGTGAACTCAAACTCGCGTCTCTATTATTAGCAATGTTATTTTTAGAGCCCTTGTTGAAGAGGTTAACTGTTTGTTGTAAAGGCATGCTTATGTTTTCTATTTTCTATATGTAGGAAAGATCTTCTTAGCTATTGTGTGTAAGAGAGTTGAACTGTATGAGTAGAACATTGTGAATGTTTGAAGGACAGTATTGAGTTGCATCAATCTAGGTTGTTGGATTTGATTGTACTTGAGAGAGAGCTCTTGAGGAATAGAGATCTAGTGAGAGATCTTGTGTGCATCTGAGAGAGGTGTGGAAGAACGAAGTTTCTTCAAATTGTATTCCTATTGTAAAGAGTTTTAATACAAGTTTTCAGGGTGTTTTCTTGTATATCTTGTTCTGTGCTATTTATCATTTTAGTTACTTATCTATTTGATTTATTTCCGCGTTTATTGCTTTCACAAGTGTAATCCATTGTTGGTTGATCCCCAACAAGTAGTTGTTGCTTTGTTGTACCTTGTTAAGCACAGGATATACTGAGAGGGGGGGTGAATCAATGTATCATATATCTTATAAAAATTTCCCTTAATCAAATTTCACTTAATCAAACATTCAAGATATGCAATAAAACTGAATATAACGTGGAAATCCAATGTGGGAAAAACCACGGAGAACAATCTCAAGTATATGAATGAGCACCAATCTGAACAATATTCACAAGCACCAACTTACAAGAGCACCAAGCCCTTTACTGAGCACCAACCCAACAACTATTCATGAGCACCAACCTAGTAACTATTCATGATCACCAACCCACAAGAGCACCAACCCCTTTGCCGAGCACTAACCCAAAAATATTTCATGAGCACCAACCCACAGGAGCACCAAACCCTTTTCTAAGCACCAACCCAAAAACTATTATGAGCACCAACCCACAGGAGCACCAACCCCTTTATCGAGCACCAACACAGTAACTATTCATGAGTACCAACCCACAGAAGCACCAACCCCTTTATGTATACCACACAACTATCTCTCAATGTTGCTATCTCAACAAATGATAGTTCATTACAACATCTCTTTCCTCTCTCTCACTTTTTCTCTTCTAAGATAGATATAACAAATAAAAATCATATTCTTCTCTCTCAAATGCTCTTCTAAGCTAGATAATACAATATCAAATCAACCTCTCTCACACATTTTACAAATGGCTTCTCAAGCCTTTATTTATAGCTTTCCAAATGACCTTTGGCCTTCCCCCTTTGTGACCCTTCAATCCTCATGGACAATGGTGCCAAACTTGTATGACCCTTCATATCCTTGCCTTTGAAAAGTCATGGGGTGACCCTTCATGAGCAAAAATGTCCTTCCCTCTTTTATCCTTATCTTGGTGACTTTTCGTATTCCTCAAAGTGTCCCTTCATGAGAAATTGCACCCTTCCTCTTTTGTCTTCACTTGGTGACTCTCAGAATTCCCCAAGATGACTCTTCATGGGAAAATGCATCCCATCCTTCTTTTTTCTTTACCCCATGGCTCTTTTTCTTCTCCATGGGCCCTTATTTTGTCTCATATGCAACCAAAAATATATTCATTAATATTAAATAAATATTAACTCACATTAGCCAAGATATATATATTACAAATATCATTAAATGCAATGGGGTCTTTATCACTAAAAATGCTAGACCTTTGACATCAATGACAATATTTCCAACAATCTCCCCCTTTGTCATTGATGGCAACCTCAATCTTGAAACTGCCACAGCCTGTCACCTACACATCCTGTCATTTAAAAACATACAGTAAATCCCCATTACTATAGCAACCTTTATCTATTCCCTATACCTATTTTTGCACCTGTACCTGTACCTATTATTCTCCCCCTTTGACATCAATGGCAAATGGCCTACCTGGAGCTAACACTTAGCACACCCTCAACTGATGCTGAAAATCAATGGTAGGAAGTAATAGAAATTACTCCCAACTCCTCTCATAGATCTTTTAATGTGTCCTTTGATCGTGCCTTTGAGAAGATATCTTTTCTGGCTATCCTGGCAGTGGTTTTATCTCTGAATCTCACTATGCCACCATTGATCTTCTTTACTCTTATCTCCTGTCATATGCCTCGAACATACGCTATCAACAAACCATGGCTGATTTTCATTTCTTACATGCAAAGCTATCTGTACCAACAAAAAATCTTCAGGTTGTTTCTTCTACAATGAACATGTCTGAACCTTCTTCTTAATGAATGGGGCTTTGAAACTCTGATCATCCTTGATTGAATCTGCATGAGTATCCTTATTCTTATTTCTAAAATTGTTAGCTCTTTTTCAAAATTCTAATTTCTTATGACCATAATCGTTTGAGACACCTTAAAACTTTTAAACACTACATATCCTGAAACCATAATACTGATGCAAAATTTTCTTCAAAAATCTATTCCCTCAAAAGATATAGAAATTAATTTGCCAACTCACCTTCTTGTCATGCAATACAACCAAGACCTAATAGCATCCACCATGCTTCAATTTTTATTAAAAATGTCTCCTTGAAGCCTAGAAGAGACACCCCACACAAAGGGTTCTAGAAATAAATCTCAGGAGATTCCCACATCTCCTCTGTTTCTTCCTTGATCTTCTTGTGTTTTTATTTTAGAATACGTTTAAGCATGTCTAACCTTTTTGAATTACTAACCTCAACATTTATGATGTTTTTCATCTTCTCAACTTTTGCAACTATCTTATCTTGACAAAGCTCATGCTCAACTGTAACAAGAGATTCTTCACAATCCTTCTTATTTGATTCTTTTTCTACTATAGCAAGTAATTCATTCTCACTCTTAAACTCGACTTCATCAACCTTTACTATTTTAGGTCTCCAAACCTAAATTTGTCTTTTCTCATATTTTCTAGGGGCTCTATATCCTTTGACATACCTTGAATATCTCTTTACTTTATTTTGACATAATTTAGCAATATGGCCAACCTCATGACAACAAAATCAAACAATATTTCTCATACCTTTTTCTTGAATGTGATTGAGATGTTTCTTTGACTGATTGCTTCTCCTCATACAGTCTCTTGCCCTATGACCAGCATGATGACAAACAAAACAATGGCCATGAAAATATTTTGAAAACTTGAAAGCATTGGGCTGCCTGATTGGCTTCTTTAATTTTCTTTCAAAACTTGCATCCTTCTTTCCTTGGACTAATATTTCATGATCTTTCTCAACCTTGATTATGAGCTTCTCATGATTATCCTTTAAATAACCTAACTCAACCTTCACCTAATTGCACTCTTCTTCTCTTGATATCAAACTTGAATTTGCAACCTCTAACTGATTCTTAAGATCCTGAATAAATATCTTATTTTCTTTTACTTCTATAGCCAACCTAGAATCCAAGATACACACATGTTCTTTAAGAGCTTCAACCATAGATTTCAACTCTTGATTTTACTTCTTTAGCTTATTAGCCATCTTGTGCTTTTCCTTGATATAACTTCAAGGTTTTAAACCCTTTCTGAAGAAACTTGCTCTGATACCAATTGTTAAGCATGGGATATACCAAAAGGGGGGGTGAATCAGTATATCATATATCTTATAAAACTTTCCCTTAATCAAATTCCAATTAATCAAACATTCAATATATGTAATAAAACTAAAATAATAAACACCACACAAGAGAGAGACACCAGATATAATGTGGAAACCCTATGTGGGAAAAACCATGGAGAATAATCTCAAGTATATGAATGAGCACCAATCCAAACAATATTCACAAGCACCAACTTGCAGGAGCACCAACCCCTTTGCTAAGAACCAACCCAACAACTATTCATGAGCACCAACCCACAGGAGCACTAACCCCTTTGTTGAGCACCAACCCACAAGAGCACCAACCCCTTTGCCGAGCACCAATCTAGCAACTATTCGTGAGCACCAAATCATAAGATCACCAACCCCTTTGTTGAGCACCAACCCAGCAACTATTCATGAGTACCAACCCACATGAGCACCAACCCCTTTGTGTATACCACACAACTATCTCTCAATGTTTTTATCGCAATAAATGATAGTTCATTACAACATCTATTTCCTCTCTCTCACCTTTGCTCTTCTAAGCTAGATATAACAAATACAAATCATACTCTTCTCGCTCAAATGCTCTTCTAAGATAGATAATACAATATCAAATCAAGCTCTCTCACACATTTTACAAATGTTTTGTCAAGCCTTTATTTATAGCTTTCCAAATGACCTTTGGCTTTCCCCCTTTGTGACCCTTCAATCCTCATGGAAAATGGCTCCAAACTTGTATGACCCTTCATATCCTTGCCTTTGAAAATTCATGTGGTGAACCTTCATGAGCAAAAATGTCCTTCCCTCTTTTGTCCTTATCTTGGTGACTTTTTGTATTCCTCAAAGTGTCCCTTCATGAGAAATTGCACCCTTCCTCTTTTGTCTTCACTTGGTGACTCTTGGAATTCCCTGAGATGACTCTTCATGGGAAAATGCATCCCATCCTTCTTTTGTCTTTACCCCATGGCTCTATGACTTCTCCATGGGCCCTTCTTTTATCTCATATGCAACCAAAAATATATTCATTAATATTAAATAAATATTAACTCACATTAGCCAAGATATATCTATTACAAATATCATTAAATTCAATGGGGCCTTTATCACCAAAAATTCTAGACCTTTGACATCAATGACAATATTTCCAAGAATCTCCCCCTTTGTCATTGATGGCAACCTCAATCCTAAAACTACCACATCCTGTCACCTACACATCCTATCATCTAAAAACATACAGTAGCTCCCCCTTACTGTAGTAACCTATATTTTTTCCCTGTACCTATTTTTACACCTATACCTGTACCTATTATTCTCCCACTTTGACATCAATGGAAAAGGGCCTACTTGGAGCTAGCACTTAGCTCCCCCTCAACTGATGTTAAACATCAATTGTAGGAAGTAATAGAAATTACTCCCAGCTCCTCTTGCAGATCTTTGAATGTGTCCTTTGATCATGCCTTTGAGAAGATATCTTTTCCAGCTATCCTGGCAGTGGTTTTATCTTTGAATCTCATTGTGCCACCATTTATCTTCTTTACTCTTATCTCTTGTCATATGCCTCAAACATCTGCTATCAACAAACCATGGCTGATCTTCATTTCTTACATGCAAAGCTATCTGTACCAACAAAAAATCTTCAGGTTGTTTCTTCTGCCATGAACATGTCTGAACCTTCTTCTTAATGAATGGGGCTTTGAAACTTTGATCCTCCTTGATTGAATCTGCATGAGTATCCTTCTTCTTATTTCTAAAACTATTAGCTCTTTTTCAACATTCAAATTTCTAATGACCATAATCATTTGAGACACCTTAAAACTTTTAAACACTGCATAGCCTCAAAACCATAATACTGATGCAAAATTTTCTTCAAAAATCTATTCCCTCAAAAGATATACAAATTAATTTTCCAACTCACCTTCTTGTCATGCAATATATTCAAGACCTAATAGCATCCACCATGCTTCAATTTTTATTAAAAGTGTCTCCTTGAAGCCTAGAAGAGACACCCCACATAAAGGGTTCTAGAAATAAATCTCAAGAGATTCCCACATCTCCTCTGTTTCTTCCTTGATCTTCTTGTGTTTTTATTTTAGAATATATTTAAGCATGTCTAACCTTTTTGACTTACTAACCTCAAAATTTATGAGGTTTTTCATCTTCTCAAATTTTGCAACTATCTTATCTTGACAAAGCTCATGCTCAACTGTAACAAGAAATTCTTCACAATCCTTTCTATCTGATTCTTTTTCTACTATAGCAAGTAATTCATTCTCACTCTTAAACTCAGCCTAATCAACCATTACTATTTTAGGTCTCCAAACTTGAATTTATCTTTTCTCATATTTTATAGGGGCTCTATATCCTTTGACATACCTTGAATATCTCTTTACTTTATTTTGACATAATTTAGCAATATGGCCAACCTCATGACAACAAAAGCAAACAATATTTCTCACACCTTTTTCTTGAATGTGACTGAGATCTCCCTTTAACTGATTACTTCTCCTCATATAGTCTCTTTCCCTATGACCAACATGATGAGAAACAAAACAAATGGCCATGAAAAGAATTTGAAAACTTGAAAGCATTGGGCTGCCTGATTGGCTTCTTTAATTTTCCCTCAAAACCTACATCCTTCTTTCCTTGGACTGATATTTCATGGTCTTTTTCAACCTTGATTATAATCTTCTCATGATTATCCTTTAAAGAACCTAACTCAACCTTCAACTGATTACACTCTTCTTCTCTTGATATCAAACTTGAATTTACAACCTCTAACTGATTCTTAAGATCCTGAATAAGTATCTTATTTTATTTTACTTCTATAGCCAAATTAGAATCCAAGATACACACCTATTCTTTAAGAGCTTCAACCAAAGATTTTAACTCTTGATTTTCCTTCTTTAGCTTCTTGGCCATCTTGTGCTTTTCCTTGATATAACTTCAAGCTGTTAAACCCTTTCTGAAGAAACCTACTCTGATACCAATTGTTAAGCATGGGATATACTGAGAGGGGGAGTGAATTAGTATATCATATATCTTATAAAACTTTCCCTTAATCAAATTGCACTTAATCAAACATTCAAGATATGCAATAAAATTGAAACAATAAACAACACACAAGAGAGAGACACTAGATATAATGTGGAAACCTAATGTGGGAAAAACCACAGAGAACAATCTCAAGTATATGAATGAGCACCAATACAAACAATATTCTCAAGCACCAACTTGTAAGAGCACCAACCCCTTTGCTGAGCACCAACCGATAGGAGCACCAACCCCTTTGCTAAGCACCAACCCACAAGAGCACCAACTCCTTTGTCGAGCACCAACCCAACAAAAATTCATGAGCACCAACCCACAGGAGTACCAACCCCTTTGCTGAGCACCAACCCAACAACTATTCATGAGAACCAACCCACAAGAGCACCAACCCCTTTGTCGAGCACCAACCCAGCAACTATTCATGAGTACCAACCCATAGGAGCACCAACCCCTTTGTGTATACCACACAACTATCTCTCAATGTTGCTATCTCAACAAATGATAGTTCATTACAACATGTCTTTCCTCTCTCTCACCTTTGTTCTTCTAAGCTTGATATAAAAAATACAAATCATATTCTTCTCTCTCAAATGCTCTTCTAAGCTAGATAATACAATATCAAATGAACCTCTCTCACATATTTTACAAATGGCTTCTCAAGCCTTTATTTATAGCTTTCTAAATGACCTTTGGCCTTCTCCCTATTGGAAATATTGTCATTGATGTCAAAGGTCTAGCATTATAGGTACAGGTGTAGAAATAGGTACAGGGAATAGGTACAAGTTGCTATAGTAAGGGGGAGTTACTATATGTTTTCAGATGATAGTATGTGCAGGTGATAGGATGTGGCAGTTTCAAGATTGAGGTTGCCATCAATGACAAAGGGGGAGATTGCTGGAAATATTGTCATTGATGTCAAAGGTCTAGCATTATTAGTGATAAAGGCCCCATTACATTTAATGTTGTTTGTAATAAATATATCTTGGCTAATATGAGTTAATATTTATTTAATATTAACGAATATATTTTTTGGTTGCATATGAGACAAAATAAGGGCCCATGGAGAAGTCAAAGAGCCATGGGGTAAAGACAAAAGAAGGATGGGATGCATTTTCCCATGAAGAGTCATCTTGAAGAATTCTAAGAGTCACCAAGTGAAGACAAAAGAGTAAGGGCACAATTTCTCATGAAGGGGCACCTTAAGGAATATAAAAAGTCACCAAGATGAGGAAAAAAGATGGAAGGACATTTTTGGTCATGAAGGGTCATCACATGACTTCTCAAAGGCTTGAATATGAAGGGTCATACAAGTTTGGTGCCATTTTCTATGAGGATTGACAAGTCACAAAGGGGAAGGCCAAAGGTCATTTAGAAAGCTATAAATAAAGGCTTGAGAAGCCATTTGTAATATGGAAGAGAGAGGTTGATTTTATATTGTAATATCTAGCTTAGAAGAGAAATTGTGAGAGATGAATATGATTTGTATTTGTTATATCTAGCTTAGAAGAGAAAAGGTGAGAGAGAGGAAGGAGATATTGTATTGATCTATCATTTGTTGAGATAGCAACATTGAGAGATAGGTGTGTGGTATGCACAAAGGGGTTGATGCTCCTATGGGTTGGTTCTCACGAATTGTTGCTGGGTTGGTGCTCTGCAAAGGGGTTAGTGCTCTTCTGGGTTGGTACTCGACAAAGGGGTGTGGCATTCCTGTGGGTTGGTGCTCACGAATAGTAGCTAGGTTGGTGCTTGACAAAGGGGTAAGGTGCTCCTGCAAGCTTGGATTTTGAATATTGTTTGGGTTTGTGCTCATTCATATACTTGAGATTGTTCTCCATGGTTTTTTCCACATTGGGTTTCCATGTTATATCTGGTGTCTCTCTATTTTGTGTGGTGTTTATTGTTTGAGTTTTATTGCATATATTGAATGTTTGATTAAGTGGAATTTGGTTAAAGGAAAGTTTTATAAGATATATGATATACTGATTCACCCCGCTCTCAGTATATCCCATGATTAACAATTGGTATCAGAGCAGGTTCCTTTTTGAAAAGTTTTACAACTTGAAGGTAGATCAGGAAAGCACGATGGCTGGGTCACAGGAAGGATTTTTTAAAAATAAGGCACCTTTGTTTGATGGGATGAATTATGATTTTTGGATCATGAGAATGAAGGTTTATTTGATGGCCCTTGGATTCAACATATGGAAAGTAGTGGTGGAGGAATATGAAGAGCCACAAACATTCGCAATTACTCTAGTAGAAAAGAAGGCAAGTGAATGTAATGCTAAAGCTTTAAATGCTATTTTATGTGGTTTATGTGAATCTAAATTTGTTAAAGTTATGTAATGTAAATCTACTCATGAAACTTGGGTAAAACTTGCGAATATTTAAAAGGTGATGGAAAGGTTCATCAAGCTAAGTTGCAGACTTTTAGAAGGTAGTTTGAAAGTTTAAAGATGGAAGAAGAAGAAGATATAGCAAGTTATCTTTTACAAGTTGATCAAATCGTAAATTAGATTCAAGGTCTTGGAGAAACAATGGATGAGTCAACGGTGGTGCAAAAGGTTTTGAGATCTCTACCAATGAAATATGATGCAAAGGTTTCAGAAATCATGGAGATGAAGAATTTAGCCAAGCTAAAGATGGATGAGCTTCATGGTATTCTCACAGCATATGAGATGTGGACAGAACAAGATAAACCCTCAAAAAGAGAAGTAGCTTTCAAGACATCAAAGAAGGAGAAAGCTAAGATTAAAGAATCAAGTGATAGTTTCAGTGATGATGAAGATGACAATGGAGCACTTTTCATTTGCAAGATGAAAAGAGGAACGGATAAATATCAAGGAAAATTACCTTTTAAATGTTTTAATTGTGGAAAGATTGGACATTTTATAGCTAGATGCCCAAATAAGGTTAATGATGATGAAGAAGAGAAGCCTACATACAAGAATAATTTCAAAGGCAAATCTAAGAAGGGATTCGAGAAGAAGAGCCTATATTCTAAGGATCTTAGCTCACCCAAAGATAGTGGAGTCAGTGATTCAGAAGAAGAAGAGATTCTATTCATGGCCATACATGAAGATGATCAAGAAGAAGAAGAGGAGGAAGCTAAAGTGAATATGGAAGGAGAGATCATTTGTGCCTTAGAAGAGTTAGAAGCTATTCAGAAGAAGAATCAAAGATTAAAGCACCAGATCAAGAAAAATGAACAAGAGTCAAAGGAAATGATTGAAGATCTACAAGCACATTTTGAAGAAGCCAAGAAGAATGAAGAAGACCTCACAACATAGTTGGAAATAGAAAGAAAAAAATGTCAAAGGTATGTTATTGAAATTGCCTCTTTAAAAGAAGATATTAAGAAAGCAGTCAGTGATAAAGTAGTCAGTGATGCAAAATTTGAAGATAACACTAACATGCTGAATAAGATATTGGAAAGTCAAAAATCATATTCATATAAGATAGGGATCGGTTTTGAAAAGAAAAAGACCTATGCTGAAGCTCTTACACAAGAGGAAACAAAAAGGGGAGAAGTGAAGAATACAGAGGACATTCCAAATAAAGAAGGATAGAAGGAACAAAGCTACAAAAGGCAATTAGGTCAGAGATATACAGACAGGTCTTATTTTTATGGCTATTATTTTTATTGTAATGGATATGGTCACAAGAAATTAGAATGTAGAAAAAGAGCTAACAATTTCAGAAATAAGGAGAAGGAAAGTCAAGTAGAGTCAAGCAGAAGCCACAACTCTTTTGCTCCTCTATCAAGCTTTGATGAAGAGACCATAGTATGCTACAAGTGCAACAACTTTGGACACATAGCTCAGTATTGTAGAAGCATGTTCGAGTTAGTAAAAAAGGATCAGAGTTTCAAAGCACCATTCATCAAGAAGAAGGTTCAGACATGTTCATGGTAGAAGAAACAACATGAAGATTCTATTATGGTTCAGACAGCCCTGCATGTAAGAGGTAAAGATCAGCCATGGTTAATTGATAGCGGATGTTCATGGCATATGACAAGAGATAAAAGTAAGTTCATTACTCTAAAGAAGATCAATGGTGGTACAGTGAGATTTGGAGATAAAACCACTGCCAGATAGCTGGAAAAGGTACTTTGAGTTTGGATTATCGTATAACTAAGACTAATAATGTTTTATATGTAAAAGGTCTTAAGAATAATCTGTTGAGTGTTAGTCAAATATGTGATCAAGGATATACATTAAAGTTTCATAAAAAAGGTTGTGAGATTAGAAGAAAAGATTTAAATGAGTTAATTGTAGATGCTCAAAGGATAGGGAACAATGTATATGTATTGTCAGATATCTTCTCAAAGGCACGATCAAAGGATACATTCAAAGATCGGTGAGAGGAGTTGGGAGTAATTTATATTACTTCCTGCCATTGATGTTCAACATCAAGTGAGGGGGAGCTAAGTGTTAGCTCCAGGTAGGCCCTTTGCCATTGATGTCAAAGGGGGAAAATAACAGGTACATGTATAGTGTAGAAAAAAGGTACAAGGAATAGGTACAGGTTGCTACAGTAAGGGGGAGTTACTATATGTTTTCAAATGATAGTATGTGCAGGTGACAGGATGTGGTAGTTTCAAGATTGAGGTTGCCATCAATGACAAAGGGGGAGATTGTTGGAAATATTGTCATTGATGTCAAAGGTCTAGCATTATTGGTGATAAAGGCCCCATTACATTTAATGTTGTTTGTAATAAATATATCTTGGCTAATATGAGTTAATATTTATTTAATATTAACGAATATATTTTTGGTTGCATATGAGACAAAATAAGGGCCCATGGAGAAGTCAAAGAGCCACGGGGTAAAGAGAAAAGAAGGATGGGACACATTTTCCCATGAAGAGTCATCTTGGGGAATTCTAAGAGTCACCAAGTGAAGACAAAAGAGTAAGGGTGCAAATTCTCATGAAGGGACACCTTAAGGAATACGAAAAGTCACCAAGATGAGGACAAAAGATGGAAGGACGTTTTTGGTCATGAAGGGTCATCACATGACTTTTCAAAGGCTTGAATATGAAGGGTCATACAAGTTTGGCACCATTTTCCATGAGGATTGAAGGGTCACAAAGGGGGAAGGCTAAAGGTCATTTGGAAAGCTATAAATAAAGGCTTGAGAAGCCATTTGTAATATAGAAGAGAGAGGTTGATTTGATATTGTAATATCTAGCTTAGAAGAGCAATTGTGAGAGATAAATATGATTTGTATTTGTTATATCTAGCCTAGAAGAGCAAAGGTGAGAGAGAGGAAGGAGATGTTGTATTGATCTATCATTTGTTGAGATACCAACATTGAGAGATAGGTGTGTGGTATACACAAAGGGGTCGATGCTCCTATGGGTTGGTGCTCACAAAATGTTACTGGGTTGGTGCTCAGCAAAGGGGTTGGTGGTCCTATGGGTTGGTGCTTGGAAAAGGGGTGTGGTGCTCCTATGGGTTGGTGCTCATGAATAGTAGCTGGGTTGGTGCTCAGCAAAGGGGTATAGTTCTCCTGCAAGCTTGACTTGCAAATATTGTCTAGGTTTGTGCTCATTCATATACTTGAGATTGTTCTCCATGGTTTTTCCCACATTGGGTTTCCACATTATATTTGGTGTCTCTCTCTATTTTATGTGGTGTTTATTGTTTGAGTTTTATTGCATATATTGAATGTTTGATTAAGTAGAATTTGGTTAAAAGAAAGTTTTATAAGATATATGATATACTGATTCACCCCCCTCTCAGTATATCTTGTGCTTAACACCCTCTTTGTGACCCTTCAATCCTCATGGAAAATGGCTCCAAACTTGTATGACCCTTCATATCCTTGACTTTGAAAAGTCATGTGGTGACCCTTCATGAGAAAAAATGTCCTTCCCTCTTTTGTCCTTATCTTGGTGACTTTTCATATTCCTCAAAGTGTCCCTTCATGAGAAATTGCACCCTTCCTCTTTTGTCTTCACTTGGTGACTCTTGGAATTCCCCAAGATGACTCTTCATGGGAAAATGTGTCCCATCCTTCTTTTGTCTTTACCCCATGGCTCTTTGACTTCTTTGTGGGCCCTTCTTTTGTCTCATATGCAACCAAAAATATATTCATTAATATTAAATAAATATTAACTCACATTAGCCAAGATATATCTATTACAAATATCATTAAATGTAATGGAGCCTTTATCACCAAAAATGTTAGACCTTTGACATCAATGACAATATTTCCAACATACCTATGTATTCTTAAGTTCTAGTTGTTATTCTATCCACTAGTGTTGCCCATGTTATTTTATATGTTTAGAAACTTATTTCTTATTTTCTAAAACATTTGTTGAATAACATCCAATTCTATTTCTGTGGAGTTAGAAGTAATAACCTATGTATTAGCAACATTGAATAATATTAAGGATTAACTCTGGTTTTGCTATTTAGATGCATACATCAAATTATTTAGGAAGTTAAGGTGTTTGTTAGGTGGAGCATGGGCTAAAGGCAAATGGATGTACACCTTGTTAAGATTTTGGGCCACAACATTCTGAATTACGTTTGGAATTGGGATGAAGGATAGGAAAGTATAATCAATATTAAGTGGGGACAAGACTTGTAACTAAGGGTTCAATTGTTTATCAACATTTATAGCTTCAATGTAAGCCAAAGGTAACATATCAACATTGATATCTCTATGGATAAAGACAAAATTCATGGGGTCTAGGGTGTTCTTGTACATTTTGAAGGCCAATACCTCAGTAGGTTTATAAGTAACTTCAATTATGTTGTACATATTTTGGAATATAGCATTAAAGGCTCGAATTGGTTCATTTAGATATCTTCTCATGCTCTCAAAGTGTTTTTATATAACCCTTGCATTGGTTACTTATCTGAATATGCAAAAAAAGTGTTTTGACATTGATACCAAGATGTAATTGATCCTTTTAGGACATTAAAAAGCCAATCATAGGTAGCATCTTCCAATGTAAAGGGAAAGAGTTTGTATGTCATGGTCTCATGGACTACATTAAGTATTCCCAAATCAATCTTAAAATATTATATGTGTTATTTATTAGTCCTACCCCTAAGGGAGAAAAGGAAGGGAGATACTTTTTAGGTTCTATGGGTAGATCATGCATGTCTCCAATAATATTGATAGCAGAACTAGTTAGCTAAGTTTAGGACATTGAGCATTATTGAAGATGAGGTCATCTATTTAGAGAGTATGATTTAGGTTGAGGTCCTCTCAAAGCACTTTTATCTGACTTAAATTTTGTAGGTATTTCTAAAGTTCGGTATAAATTTAATATTTTAGGTAGACCTTATTAATCTTCTAAGTATATCCAGTGCAATTCAAGTGATTCTTCTCAAAGAAACAAAGATGGAGAGGTGTCCCTCATTATACTACCAAATAAATTTTTATTGATGTATATTTAATTCATAATAGGTAACCTTAAGAGGTAGCCTCTAAATTTTTAGGATTGGCAAAAAATATTCACTCCAAGGCATAAGTTATGGGGTATTGGGTTTTGTAGACAACTTGTTAATGGAATAGTAGTGGGTAGAGTAGTTGTTTGCTACAGATGGTTTAGTTATATATAAATATATATCTATTTGAAATTGGTGGATTAATAATGGATTTAACCTAAGGTTTCCTTTACCAAAATAAACTCAAAAAAAAAAAGGTTAGGTAGGGTAAAAAAAACCCTGTGGACCAAACAAGATGAAACCTTTCTAAGTTAGCTTTTAAACTAGGAGTTAGAGAAGCAATCAGGAACCAATATCCATTGTAAACTAGTGTGATCAAACCACCAATAAAATATAATTAAGATTCCAAAGAAAAAAGAATATAATAAAATTTAACATATATAATCAAAAGTTGTTATCGATGTGAGAGTGCAGTTGCACATCTACAAAGGGAGATTATGATTATTATGAAAAAGACATTCAAATTATCAATGACACAATATGAATAATTGTATTAAAATAATACTTATTCACAAACAAAATACTAATATAACATAAAGAAATAACTTCTTATAAGAGTCATAGGTTTGGAAAAAATAGATTTACACATCAAGATCAATTACAAAATAATCCATAAAATTTTCTATTAATATTAATAGCCAAAATTCTCATCCCTTTGGGATAGGGAGGATACAAATACATATCAACTTGGGAAATGGATGCTTCATCCTCCAAGTAAAATATAAATTTACATCTATAATAATATAACTTTGTCAAAATCATGCAAAGCATGCATATATAAAAGTGTTTACATAAAATAGAATTCCTTGACTAAAATACAAAATATATATTCCAAATAAATTTGGAACCATTAGTTTCAAATTAAATAAAACATGCAAATACATATTCATGTTGAGAGTGGTGTTGATGTGGCACTACTAAAATAAAAAATTGGCTGAGTGAAAGCTGTAAAAATAGAAATAGATGTTGTAGCCAATTGAGGGATCAAAACTAGCCTTGTTAAAGTATGTATTACTGCATATCTCAAAAATTAGGGACCTTGTGATGATATGGTAACACTATTAGTTGATTTAATATTATATAATTTTATAAGGGTAATTACCTATGTTTGGTTAAAGGGTTGAGATGACTAAATTAGTTAAATAGGTTACAATAGCTAAGTGACTGATTTGTTATGATTTTAACCCTATTTGAATTTATAAAAATAAAAGTAAATAGGGATAAATAGAGACTTATTTGAAAAATAATTATCGTGAATGATATGGGTTATGTAATTTGAGATCTGATCAGTAGTATGGGTCTTTAATAGGATTTTGATATTCATCTATTTACTAGATAATAGCACCCAATTTCAATAGTAGTGCCATCTATGTGTAGTGTCGTTAATGCAGCACTAATCTCCATTTAGTGGGACTATTCCTATTTTTGGGAGCACCTATACCTATGTGTATATTTTTTGTTCCTACGTGATTGAAATTTATAGCCTTGTATTATACCTAGAAATCTTGATTTGATGTACAAACTTTAATCTCCTTGAAATTATAGCATAAGTAATAATTTTATGTGTGTTAGAAGGATGTACTAAACATATTCAACACCTCAATGTGTAAAGAGTTGCCTACATACTAATACTCTAAGGAGGGATCATGTCTATTGTAGTTCTCCCTCCTAGTGTTTGATGTATGTGCAAGTGAAAGCTAAAATGAGAGTGACCTTAGATGCTTTGAATGTGCTTGAGCTTTGAAATTCTTGAAAACTAGACTTAGGGTTGTTATAGATGGTAGTATGCAGAAAGTAGGGTATAATAGAGATCAAATACCTTTTTTCACAACTTTATCTTTGGTTTGAATAGTTTTTGCATCTCTTTTCCATCTAGTGAATAGAGGTGGATTAGGCTTGTATTTATAGGATTATGTTACTTGTGAAAATAAGAAAATGAGCTTAGGTTGATTGTAAGAGGGGCACACATTTGAAAAAGTATACGTTGGGAAGATCTAGGGCTAAGGATAGTAGTTCCAAATTGGGAACACTTATGCCATGTGGTTGTAGTGTCCCAAATGTGGCACTAATTTCTTTCTGGTAGACTATTGAGAAAGTTGGATTGGGGTCAGAGGTAACAATTTAAGGACTATGTTTTGACTAGTTATAGGTGATTATGGCCTATTGAATGATTGGAAATGTAAGTCTAATTCTCTATAATAGGTCTATGGAAAGCCTAGGGATAGGGTCACTCAAGAGACACTCTTATCATCAGATTAACACTTTTAGGTGATTACATTTATCCCACATTAATGTTAGTAATGCATCAAAACAAAATGACTAGTATAAATGAAAAATAAGCATACTTGGACTTAGAAGTGAAGCCCATGTATCTAAGTGTGAATATGTGAATCTAGATATATGAATTTGAAATATGATCCAAAGCGATGTCATGTAATGAAACATGCAAAAATCAATCCTTACTTAAGAGATAATCAAAAGTTAAATACTATGCTAAAATGAAATAATTGAATAAAGAGAGGAAAGGAATAAATACAACTTGTTGGGTAAACAAACCAATGCATGAAATTAGTGAGAAATTACATGTGTGAAAGTGCATAGTGATCATATCATTGTGAGATGATGACTTGCTCAATCCTCATATCGGTGGCTTAAGAACTCAATATGGTTTTGACTCCATCACTACCCACCCCTATTTGGTGGATCTTGATCTCTATGAATAATTTGGATGAGATTGTAAGTGTATTAAACCCTCTTATATAGGTGGCTCAATAACTCAAGTATACCATGAATCCATTATTTTCCTTTGTGTGAAGTAGATGAATCTATAAATATACTATGAAAAGTGCTAAAAGTATCTAACTATGCATTTAGTTCTAAGGCCACTCGAGTATATTAGGTGTCTCTATGCCACTCGAGAATGCCAACCACTATAGATGGAGTAAGAAATGAATCTAGTGATAAAATTGAATGTGGTAGAAAGTGTATATAGTGTATATAATTACATGGAGTTTTCCATTCCATTTGATCAACCTGTCTAAAGCTGAGTATATGGAAATTATGTGTCATGTACATGTTGCCAATCTAGTGTCTAAGTATATTGAATATAAATCAAGTATGTAATAGCTAAATCTATGTAAATAATCAAAATGTATGATAGATCATACCATGCATGATTCACCAAAATATGAGTAATTGGTATGAATCTAAATTAAAACAATTGAATCTGAGCTAAATTTGAACATACTACCAAACCTATAACTATATTTATGCAAATATATATTATACCTATTGTACTAGTCTAAATGATCTAGACTATCCTAAATTTGGGGTTATTAGACAATAACACTCTATAGTGGACAATATTACCCTATGGTACTAGTGTCCCAATCTAGGCACTAATGACTACCTGGTCGGATCTCTTTATGGTATGAACTAACTATTGAACCTCTATTCTATTCTATGTATGCCTTGAGTTTGATTTTTGTAACTGAGCCTATGTGCTAAAATGTATCTATGAAAATCAAAATAGGAGCTAGATCTATATAATAACCCTTGTAAATGCCCCCTCTTTTTAGGGAAGTTATGAAATCTATGGAATAACTTCCCTCTAAATAAGTAGCTCTAAAAAATATGTTAGCCAAAGCATGATATTCTAATATAATGTACAAACATAACATCAAAATGTAAATGTATCTAAGAAATATGAGGAAATGTAAGATGTATGTTATAATCTATCATTAGACAAGGGTGTCAAGATAGATGCAAGCAATGTATAACAGTAGTAAAATTTGAGTAACTACCTAAGGGATGGGGCATAATGTCTATCAAGGATCTAAAGTAGGATAGATAGATGCATGAGGTCCCTTATGGCATCAAAATTTGTGTGTGTGTGTGTGTGTGTGTGTGTGTGTGTGTGTGTGTGTGTGTGTGTGTGTGTGTGTGTGTGTGTGTGTAAATAGTAAATACAAGTGTCATGGTGTAAAATCATACAAATAAGCAAACATATAAGCACATGAGGCATGCAAAAAGTAGGCCAAGGGGCCAAAATACAAAGGACATGGGCACATGTCACTAAATTTGAGAATGAAGATATATAAGGACATGTTCAAATGTCCACATACATGAATAACAAGAAATTTAGCATAGAGACATAGAAAAGGACATGTTCAAATGTCTGCATATAGAAGCATGAAAGAGCACAGCCAAGGCACATGGGCACATTTATAAGGCATACAAATAGAGAAGTGGTGTATAATCCAAGGAATAATGACATATTCAAATTCCCTTGAAGATGGAATAAGCATAGAAAATACAATCAAGTCCAATCTAGGAACTAGAAATGAAATTAGGTATAATTGTGTAATACAAATCTATAAAGATTCCAGGGTGTAATATGTTGAAAACAATAGTAATAGTCAAAAATAATTTGAGAAATGAATAGAAATTATCAATATCAAGATAAATCAATGCATAACTGGAATGTATAGTATGTAAAGATAAAACTTGGTTTTAGGAACTATGTAGGAGATGCCATCGAGTGAGCAGATATATCCATGTATAAACCTAGATTAATGTAAATGCCCTCAATGGCTAGATAATAGCTTACCTGGATTAGTGTAGTGGACTAGAGTCCTCTCTAGAATCTGTAAACACTTAAAAATAATGAGTGAAGCATATGTGTATGATAAAGCCAACTACACTAGGATAGCTAACAATATGCAATAACTAGAAATTAATATAAATGTAAGTAAATAAATACATAAAATCTAGAAAAAAAATTGGATTTTGACATATTCAAATGTTTTTTGTATTTTTACATATTATATTATTTTTTTATTTTTTGAGTATAAGCTATGTACAAGCATATGAAAATAAACTATGTACAAGGAGCGAGAGAGAGAAGAAGTAAATACTATAATTGTAAATGAAACAACATACAAGAAAAGTGTAATGTCTATATAGACCTAAGATCACATCCATGGGATGTGGATAATCAAATGGTGGATCTAGTGGAATATCATCTAATGTTAGGTACTAAGCTAGTCCAAACTCAAATAAGTCATAATCATCATGATCATTATACCAATTTGTATGTATTAGTGGGGCCTTATCCTTAGCATGAGTCTAGAGTCTATGCATATGAATGGTGTGTTGTTCAACTATGTAGGATGCCTCTTACGTAGTCCCAAATTAAACCACATTAGATTGTCGAGTATATGTGTGAAACTTGTGGTTCTCATTGATGTCATCATGAAAAATGTGAACCATGTGTCTATCATGAGTGATTGTAAATCCTCTCTCCAACTGATCAACTAAAGCATCCATCACCTAAAACCATGTATTACCAAGTGTAGCCTATATATGTGTGTCTTTTCTCAAAATGAGCAATAATGTATTGGCCACCTTAGGGCCACATGCAACTAGTAATGTAACATGTCTAATGGAATCCTGACAATGTATAACATGTTTTAGCTCGCTCTCCTAATAATCGATGTGGTGTAAAAATCCCAAAGTGCAAGTATTAGGATCAAAATCCTTATCTATAGCCACATGTGGAAGATATATATCTACAACAAATATTTTTATATTCAATGGATCACATCATGAATATCTTTATCAGTAATAACTCTGATGAGGTGCTCATATCTGTGTAGTAGCTTGTATCATTGGTGGTGGTGGTTCCTATGGAGGTGGAGGTTATATAGTTTGTATATTGCACTTAGACTTATATTTATTTAGCTTATGTCATAATGTTACACATATGTTTATATCATTTCCTATGAGTCTATGAAAATGAAAAAATGGTTTCCCTTCCTATGGTGACAATATGATAGTTGATATGTATCATATTGTGGGTAATAACATCAATCCCCTATCAAGTAATAGTTGTAATATCTGGTGTGGTATGTCCTATGAGCTCCCTGCCTAAATCTATATAACTGAATCAGTATCCATGGAGGTGACCACATGTACTAAATGGATCAAGGGATCTATTATTAATTATGGTTGAGTATGGGATCTTGTATCTATAGAATCTTGAACAAGTGATGTTATTGGTGTAGGTTGATGTATAAGTGACTTTGAATTATCTTTGTATTCCCCTAGACCCACTGGTGTAAATCTTAATCCACATAAATAATCATTAGTGTCTATAAGTGGTTGATCATCCTTTGTAGTGGTGTGTGAATCTATGTCAGAATTATGAATGTAAGCATATTCTAAATTGACAAGTAGTAGTAACTAGGCTGTGAGAATCTTATCATCATCCTAGATAAAGATGTCTATACTAGGAGAGGTTGTTCCTCTATGCTTGGTGAAGGTAAATATGCTTGAAGAGGTTGGTCCTATATCATCAAATAAGGTATTTATGCTCATAGATTTTGGTCCTCTATCATCAGTGAAGGTGCTTGTGCTCAGAGAGGCTAGTCCTATATCATCAATGAAGGTGTATGTGCTTGGAGAGGCTAGTCCTCTATCATCAGTAAAGGTGTATGTATTTTAGGATGTTCTGAAGGTGGTGTATGAACAGTCTTACTAAACTCCCCCACATCATAAATATGCATCTATTAAATAGGAATATGAGGAGTTAGAGGTTGGATGCGAATATGAGGTGTCCCATCAGATGATGTACTTGGTGTAGGAGGCTTAGTGAGCCTGCAATATCAAAATGGTTGATTATTTTCTAGTCATGTGTATAGGTACCCATTATGTATAAATTTAACACATCTATGAAGAGTGGAAGGTACACCCTCCGTAGAATGTATCCAAGGTTTCCCTAGTATAAAATTATAATGTAAATGATTTGGCATGACATGAAAGTGGGTAGATAATGTCTTTGGTTCCACTGTAATATCAAATGTGATTGATCCCAATGTCTATCTAGGAATGTCATCAAAACCTCAAATGTTCTTATATGTTTTTTTATAGATGCTATATAAACCCCCATGGTTTTCAAAAATGTGAGGTTACATATATTGAGCCTTGAACCACTATCGATCAAAACTAATTTAATAGTTGTGTTGTTGATTTGATCTTGAATAAAAAGTGGTAAATTTTGATCAATGACTGATTATAAAGGTAAATCTTCATTTGAAAAAGATATGACATCCTCCACATATTTGATAGTATTCATGATAGATGAAAAATATGATGGCTCAATTTCATGAGGCACAAATGTGTGATTAATTGTTTGAAATAAAATATCTTTAAAGATTGTTGCTTTTTGAAGTAATTCCAAAATAGATATTTTAGTTGGTGTATTATTCAACTGATCCATAATATAAAACTCTCTCTGTTTATATATGGGTGTTGTTATGGTGTGTTTGGGTTGAATAGGGATGGTAGGGTTATGCTGATCCTATATAGGCTGAGGAGGCACCCTATTCCACCTAGTGACAACTCAAACCATAGGATCTACTATTTTCCTAGGGCAAGTAATAAAGATAGGATAGGAGTAGAGATAATCAAGTAGTTTAGGTGGAGGTAAAACAAAAGGAGTCCTTTGAGCTCTCTATCATCTAGTAGTGACTAGAGGTAGCTAAAGGTGAGACATATAGTAATGATCTATAGTAAAATGGGGCTCACATGATGGAGGACCAATATGTGAAATAAGCTTAGCCTGAACTGAATCCAAGATATGAGTAACATACATGTGTACCTTTCTACAAGTAATTGGAAACAAACATGCTAAGTAAAGTTCTAAGCTTTGCACCATGAAATAAAAGATGGATTCTATCATGATAATCATGGTAACAAGCAATAATTCTAGTGATGATTGGAAATGTGAACCCTAGGGTTGTCTAAGGTTAGGGTTTTGGAAGCTAGGGTTTTTTTGAAATAATTTAAATTAGATGTAAAATAAATTGATACCCTAATGGAAAACAAATTTTAATTAGCTAGGTTGTCTAAATAAAATTATAAAATCAAAAGTTTAAATCTATTGAATAAATTACAATAATTAAGCTATTGATTTGTTATGATTTTGACTCTCTTTGAATTTATATAAATAATAATAAATAGGGATAAATAGATAATTGTCTAAAAATTAACTATCATGAATGATATGGTTTCTGGAATTTGAGATCTGAGTAGTAGTTTATGTCATCAATAGGATTCTAATATTCATCTACTCACTGGTTAGTAGAGCCATATTTGGATAGTAGTACCATCTATGTGTAGTGTCCTCAATGTGGTGCTGATGTCCCCTTTGTGGGATTATTCCTATTTTTTTGGAGTACCTATGCCTATGTTTGTATGTTTTATTCCCATGTGATCAAAACTTGTAACTTTGTATTGTACTTTCAAATCTTGATTTGATGTGCAAACCATAATCTCTTTATAAGTATGGCATAAACAATAATTTTATGTGTGTTAGTAGGATGGAATGGACATCCTCAACACCCCATTGTGTAGAGAGTAGCCTACACACCAATAATCTGAGGAGGGATAAATTCCAATGTAGTTCTCCCACCTAATGTTTTATGTATGTGCAAGTAAATGTTAGAATGAGACTAGCCTAAGGTGCCTTGAATGTGCTTGAGATTTTAAATGCTCAAAAATTAAACTTAGCATTGTTGTAGATGGTAGTATTCATAAATTAAGGTAGAATAGGGATCAAATACCTTGATTTTTCACAAATTTATCTTTAGTTTGAATAGCTTTTTCATCTCTTTTCCATCTAGCGAATAGAGGTGGATTAGACTTGTATTTATAGTGTTTTGTTGCTTGTGTAGATAAGAAAATGCGCTTAGGCCAACCTTAGGAGGGGAACATTTTTGAAAAGTATTCATTGGGAAGTGTTGAGGCTAAGGATAGTAGTTTATAGTTGGAGACACTAGCACCATGTGTCTATAGTGTCCCAAATGTGGTGATAATGTTTTTTTGGCAAACTATTGAGAAAGTTAGATTGGGGTTAGAGGTGATAGTTTAGGGACTATGTCTTGACTAGCTGTAGGTGATTGTGGTCTACTGAATGACTGAAAATGTAAGTCTAAGGATCTAGAATAGGTCTATGGAAAGCATAGGGATAGGGTCACTCATGAGACACTCTTATAATCCAATTACTATTTTTAGGTGATTACATTAGTTGTCTACTATAGAACTTAAATTTTATTTATTGTCAAAATACACCTTAATGTTGATTCTTCTTCCCCAAATTTAAATTCAAATTAACATCATTTTCCTCTAAATTTGAATAATTGAATAATTCAAAACTAATCAATTATGCACATCTTTTATCCAAATTTATTTAATAAATCTAAATTCTTTACCTCACCCAGATATCTTCCACCTGTATCTCCCTCACATGTTGACTCATCCAAACAATTCCTTAACTTTCCCAATCACCTTGTGAGCTATCCCTTAACTTTTCAACTAATTTGACCCTATTTTTTATGACTCACTCAACTAACTCCCCTTTTCTCTTGACCTATGAATTGATCATCATCCTCATGGATGAGGACTAATTATCCATAGTTGATTATTTAAATAATTGGAAATATTCAAATAATCCTCTACCATCTGATCGATCTCCCGTAAACCTATAAATAGATGTCCAAGCCATCACTTTAATTCATCCTAACTTATGATAATAAAGTGATATAAAATTCATGAGTGAATTCTAAATGAATTAAATCCATCCAAAGAGCATTTGCATACCAACACACTGACTATTTTTCCTTGCATTGGAGAATAGAGAACAATCACATTTTAAAGAGCAAATAAAATTCAAATTGTAATGGAAGAAACTCAAGGTACTATGGTATAAGTTTGTGTTATTATTTATTTATTTTGTATTTTTATCCTAGTTTAATTTAGTTTATATTATATTATAGTTTGTTATTTGATTTCTTAGCTTAAATTGCATCTAGATTTGTTTCTCACATTTATCATGTTTGGTTGGATATTCCCTCATCATTTACATATCATAATCATCATAGGTGCATTTAGAAGTATTTTTTAGTTAATTTTTGTAGATTTTCTTATGCACGTACATTTGATCTTGGTATTGGTAGTTTTATTTACAATTTTAGGTCTTTTCTAGTGTTTTTAGATTTGTTTTAGATAATCTCTACACAATAGAAAAATTAAAGACTTTAGCATTAAATTGGAGATGATAATTTTGAAATCATCATTTCCTTGTTTTTATTGTCTTTGTAGTTTTTTTGTCACTTCCAACATATTTATACTTCAATTCTGGTCTCTCTTGTCTTTTTAATTTTCTATAATTTTCTGTTTCTAGAAAACTATGAAATTGGAGATTCTAGCAATGAAATTGTAATGAATAACTGTGAAATCATTATTTCTATATTTTTGGTGGGTCTTTTAACTCTTTGGCCATTTATAGTAGACTTTTGTTTTAATTATGGTCTCTCTTATCTTTTCTATTTTTTATAACTTTCTATTTTTATAAAACTATGAAATCAAATATATCGATAGCAAAATCATAGGTTTTAATAGCGAAATTATGAGAAATAACAACAAAATTATAACCTAACTGTGAAATTATTCAAACTATTGTTCTACATGATTTTTTTATCTATTATCAAAACCATAAGATATATTTAGGAAATTATCTAACCTAATTTCAAAATCATTATGTTGTATTCCTCTTTTGTTCCTTTTTTGTTATTAATAGTGAAATCGTGGACTTTTAGTGAAATCATGGACTTGAATAATGAAATCATTATAACCATCAGTGAAATTGTGCCACATATTTGTGATATTGGTAAACATATTAGTAAAATCATTTGGTATTTTTAAAATCATTGTGTCATACTTTTTGTGTTCTATTTATTTTTATGTTTTTGATCAACTAACAATTTCATAATTTTCCCTAATTGTATATCTGTGAAATCATTCCAGAGACATTTTTAAAATATTTTTGCTGGTTTTCCCTAAATTTTTACAATTGGCCTTGACTTTTATCCAAACACAAACCTTATAACAGTTTATTTATAGGTCAAAAATCAAATAAAAATTCATATAAAATTAAATAAAACCAAAATTTTGAATTTTTATTGTTAATGTTTTGAATTTTTTATTGAGTTTATTTTATAACAAGCTTCTTTAAAAGTTAAATTTTTTATTTTTACTTAGTAATTAGTTAACATTTGGTTTCTTGGAGTAAATCATTTTATATTTTTAATATCTATGTGTGTTTCTTGTTTGTGTTGTGTATGCTCTTCTCTCGACATCATATTGATAATGATAATTGAGAATCAGAAACAACACTTGTAAGTTTTATTTCCTAAGATAATAATTGTATGTATGCTTTTCTCTTAGTGTCACATTGGTGATGATGCTTGAGAATAAGAAGCAAGTGTTTCTATTTTTTATTTTTATTTTCTTAAGGTCTCTATCGATCCTAGATTTCACCACCATGCGAGAGGCCAAATCTCGTGTACCAGTGGGGTATATAAATTGAGTTATAACTATCATTTTTGACTAAATGGTTATGTGTTTTAATTATTTCATGTAGTGAGGGTATTCGAAACTCCAATACCCAAGCCTTAGATAGCATAAAAGTATGATTTTATCGGCATCAATAAATTAAGACCCCTATGGCTGTGTTGGGCATGTTGGAACTAAACCCAATAGAGTGCATCTACTTAACCAAATTCTTCCATATAATTGAGCCTCATCATAATAAAATATATATTAAGGTATCCCTTAGATGAAATTTTAGAAACCCTAATCCTAGGTAAGTCTTTTTATCATTCAATTTTAGTGCATTGGTTAATGGTTAGTGTTGATAAGTTACCTTTCACACACCCTTGAAACCAAACTTAGTAGGCCATTGGAATAACAAGATCCTCCATGGTTAGTGCCTTGAAATCTTAGGATACATCTAAAGTTATGGATAAGTAATTTATAATGGAAGTTACAAAAGTTGTTCAACACCTGAATCCTATATTTTCACATTTTTTGTACAATTGCATACTTGTTTAGATTATGATTTATTTGTTTATTTCTTTGTGATCTAACACGTGATAAAAATTATTAAGTGTATACAAAAATATTTTTTGATTCTATTTCCACAAAAATTTAAAATTAAACTTTTCAAATCAAAACTCAAAATCATTTTGTTTTCAATCAAGTTTTTGGTCACTTTGATCTTTTAGTAGTCTAGTTTCAAGTTTTTATTGTGTCAAGTGCTTCCCATATAAATTTCACCCATAAAAAGTCACATGGCTATACTCAATAATCATATGGTAAGGGTAAAGCCTTTTGGAAATTTCCATTTCCAATTTGATAAACAAGACCATCAAACTCATCATGTAGAAATAGATGAAATCAATGATCATGAGGAAGAAGAAGGGGGAGCATACCAAGAAGAGAGTAGCCCAAAAACCATTTTACTCCCTACTGGATTTATCCAATACATTGTAACCAATAAATATGAGGCTTTGATCCAAGATTTGAGTTTATGAGCTAAATTCCCACCTAACTTTGATGCCTATAACTTACAATATATGATTTTAAAGAAAAAGTCATTGTCCCTTACTCATGAAAATCCATTTCACAAAGCTCTTTATAGGGTCGTAATGTCCTCATATGTTCCTTCAATACTAATCCCCAAGTCTCTAAATACAAGGTAAAATCTATCCTTCATGAGGAATCCTCTCAAGTGAGTCATGGGTTTTCTATGGAAACTCATGCTCATCATGTTAACTAAGAGATTGTGAATCTCCAAGCCCATCACCCAAACAATATTTTGGTCAATTCCAACCCCCATACCAATTTGAGTATGGATACCAATTCACCCTAATTCATACATCCATCTAATCCAAAATTTATTCTTAATTCAAGTTTATCCAATATGAATCTATCCAATCCTTGATTGTTAATTCAAGTTCCCCCATCACAAATCCTTTTAATCCTAACTTGAATGTGCATTCAAGTTTACCAATCACAATTCCTTTTAATCCTAACTTGAATGTGCATTCATGTTTACCCATATACAATCAATCTAAATTGAGATCAAATATTCATTCAAGCTCACCAATAAATCCAAATATGATCCTTCATGACTCACTAATCAATAACATCATTGATCCAAATCATAATATAAAATTAAATATCTATTCTATGTCACCAATCAATCAATCAATCCATATCAAATCCAGACTTGGGTATTACTTCAAGTGTACCCATCAATCCAAATCTAAATAATAATTTAAGGAATGTGGAAAATTAGTTTTCAAATTCCCTTGTAGGTTTTATTCCATCCAATTCAAATGAAACACCACCTAACACCAATTCATTCAAGACCAATCAAAACCCCAACCAATAATTTAACATTATCACCCAATATAATCTAATGATTAGTTCACATTTATTCTCAAACCAAAACTTACACCAAGCTAACACAAATACATCTAATTCAACCAACCCTAATTTATTTAACCAATCCAACCTTAACTTTAAACCAAACCCAACAAAATTTAACCTTGAAACCAACCCAAATCCAAACCCAACAAAATTTAACACCAATCCTAACTTTAACACCATCCCTAACTTGAACACCAGCCCAAATAAATCTAATCTAAATTTTAACTACACTAGCAATCCTAATATAATTAACACAAATCCAAACCCAATGTACTTTAACATTTACACTAACTCAACTTATCAAAATAACTTTTCACATCCATAACTGCTAACATTTTTAATGCACTACCTAACCAAAACTTTCACAAAACCTATTACTAACAAAATTACTATTCTATCTAATGTTACTCTTTAGATTCAAAGCTAGACTAATAAATTCCACATAGAACTTAAGCATCTCCAACATTTTATTAACCATTGGGTAAATTGATCATGCATAGTTAGCCGTGAACCTCCTAAGCCTCCACATTATCCTACACCTCCCCAAGGATGAGGGCATATACCATGTCAGTAGTGTTCTAGAACTAGACATATGAGTCCTTCTCCTCATCAGTCTGATTATCTCTTCTAGATCTGGAGATGACGGTATGGGATGGGGATCTCCTCCCCTGAATTACAATGGTGATAACATGGATTTGAGTCCTCCCTCCTAAGGCAAATTTCCATGACTGGATTTGGCAATCTCTCTTGAAAGACACCAAGCTGATATATTATAAGCTTAAAAAATTGATGGTTGGGATCCTTTGCCACTAGATGAGGATCTTCTTGCTCTATTAGGATGGGGTCATAAGCGTCAAGACCCACTGTCTCCATCTCTTCCCTTGATGTCCATGCTTATTGTGGTTCCTTAATTGTCCTCTTTACTGCTTTATGTTCCTTGATATTTATGCTTAGTTATTAAACTATTGATGTGATATTTTTTTGTGTGTGGTCATTTATTTACCACCTTTTGCACATTTATCAAGGTGTTTTTCCCCTCACTGTGATTATGATTGTGGGGTGTTACTTTTCCACTGACTTTTTTCTATGATTAACATTGTACCATATCCTTATTTTATTAATATATAGATTCACTCTTCAATCAAAAAAAAACTTTCAAAAAACACCCCCTAACCAATTTTCATAAACAAACACTAACTCAAATCCATTCATAGACCAAACTTAAAACTTACTTATCTCTTCAAACCAAATGAACCAATATTTTAAAACATGAAAGATAGAGTTCAAGGTTAACAAGATAACACTTTTTTGTAGTAAAAACAATATCAATTTAAAGAAATTTGTTATTACCCATACGACTTAATTAAATGATAACACATTTTCCTAAACACTTTAAACTTTCTAAATTTGAGAATTATAAAGGTAAGGGAGATCCTAAGGAGCACCTTAAAGACTTAAGACTTCTATCATGCATGTGTGGATGTTTCTTATAATAATGAATACATGTGATTATTTCTATGAAGTCTCGAGAATCAAGCCCTTGAATGGTTTTCATGCCTTCCTAAAGGATCTATCTTCACTCTTGAGGACCTTTCTGATAAATTTATTTGTCACTTTTAATACAATATCAAAAAAGACTTGACCACAATAGACCTTCACAACACTAAAAAATGTAATTGTGAAACCTTTGCCTCCTTACAAAGATGGTTGGAATTTGCAAGCCATTTTTTGTGGTCCTTTCCTAAATCCAAACTTGTGGCTATATTTATGAACAATCTTAACTCAAATTTGGGATACCATTTGTAACTCATTTTTTGAAGTTCCTTGGATGAAAGTATTGTAGGGTTCAAATTAAAATAACTTTAATTAATAAAGGTGTTATTAAGATATTTAAATGTGAGAACAATTTTTCAAAAAAACTTAAAAAACCTAAGTTTTTTCTAAGAATAAAAATGTTATTAGTGATGGTGTGACTAATGTCAAATAAATCCAAAACCAACCTAGACAAAAAAAAAATCTACACACAACTCGTAAAAAACCAATTTCATAGTGATAACCTATTAACACCATTACCATTCTCGGTGGTCAACCCCAATAATAAATATATAAATGTAAATTCAATCAATTGGGTGACACTTACAAATCTATTTTTTTAAAGTTTGTCCAAGCTAACATGATAGTTTCGCCTAACACCAAACCTTTTGAAGACAACATTCCTAAACCCGATTAGTACAAAGAAGATGAATATTGTGAGTATCATAGGATAAAGGGACATTATACCAATAGGTTTATATGCCTTAGAAACTATGTCCAATACCTTATTGATTGAGGGGACGTAACCATAAAAAAACAACCATATACCACATCCAATAATAAAAAATTGAGGATATATAAATATCCATTCCCTAAACATGAGCAAGGAAATGGTAAACAAAATTAAGAAGCACCCCAAGAAATAAATGTAAACCAAGCCAATCACCCTTTCGACTCCATAGTCAATTGTGTCGATTATGTGCATAATCATGTTAATGACATTACTTTACAATCATAATATTACATTATTACCATAAGGCATACAAAAATTACCATTCTTAGTGCATCATCATCCATTATTCAATGCAAGTACAACATTATTGTTCATCTTGAGAAGACACCTACCAAAATTTCCATATTATAACTTCTCAAGACTTCACCTATATATAAATACATTATATACAAATTCCTTTAAGAGTCTAGTGTCTTGAAATACATCAACCCCTCAATATTTCAAGAATTAGTTAGAAATTTTTACACTAATAATCATATTACATTCAACCATTTTGATGTCTCCCCTTTGGGATCTGTTCATAATCTTTAATTATATATAGAATTTATTATCTCTACACACAAGGTAAAGAGGGTGTTTATAGACAATGGCTTGACATTAAATTTATATACATTAAGGTTAATTAAACACTTAGGATATTCAATAACAACATTAGAATCTAACATCATCATAATAAAGGTGTATGCTAATAATGAGTAGAAATCTATGGGTACCATTTATCTTCATTTGATGATGGGTTCTATTATAAAATAAACACTAATCCATGTGATTGATCTTGATTTACCTTATAACTTACCTCTTGGACATCAATAGATACATTCAATGAAAGTTGTGCCTTCCACTTTGCACCAATGTTTGAAATTCTTCCATGATGGCATAGAAGTAACCATTCAATGTGATCCTCGACCCTTCCAATATTACAAGCTATGGGAAGGTTTATATCAAAAATCTAACATCTCCCAATTACCGACAACAACTTTTGCTCTCACTGAAGAATCACCTATGATTAGAAATTATGTCCATCCTAATATGTTATTTAAAACACCTACCCTTGGTGGTTGGATAAACACACTAACTATCTCCACTTCCATAAAAACACCATCCACCAATAAATCGTCCAATCAACCATCCACTTCTAAATCAAACCCATCCCCTTCATCCCATTTCAAAATCATGTATAAAGGCATGAATGAATACAAATCCAAGATTTTAATTATACAAGAATAATCAATATGGCCCCACATAATTATGGAAGGCCTCACTAGTGAAGATATTCTCAAGTGGTTATAAAATTTAGAAAAATAAAATGTGTATAAGGTGGTCTTCTTTATGACAAAAACATCGAATATTCAAACCCTTCCTGGCTTTACTCTAATGAACTAGTTACTTGCTTCACTAATAATAAATACCTTGTTGTAAAATCCATTATGTGCAAAATAATGAACTGCAATGGTAAGGGCCTTGGTCTTCATGAACAAGGGTCAATTGAACTAATCACATTAAAATCTAATGAATTCACTCATGGAATAGGTTTTAATCCACTTAATGTAAATACCACACTTTTCTAAAATGACTCTTCTAGTGAGTTAGAGGCAAATTCTTCAAATAGTGAAATAGATTCCATTATTATCTACTTCAAATACATATCTTTAACCAATCTATTCCATGAAAATATCATTTTAGAATCATATCCATATTTAATCTAATGGAACTAACATGCAACACATTTGCTTGATCATTTTCAAAATGATGAGGAAATTTAAAAATTCTTGAGTACACATGACCACATTCTAATACGGGATCATAAGAAGGTATTTTTCATCTAGTTAGATAATTTTGTGTATTTTGGAGAACAAAAATCACATCACCAAATCATTTAAGCATAAACATAAAATCAAGATGACCTAGAATAGGATTTAAATCTTCCTTCACCAGCCACAAACTATAAAGAAGAGTCAACTTTCGTAGTTGAGAATACTATTAACATTAACATTGGAATAGAAGAAGATCCCACAATAGTCAATCTTATCATTTCCATAACTCAAAAATAAAGAGACATACTCATTCTTTTGCTTATAAAATTTTATGATGTATTTGCATGGTCTTAAGTGGATATACTAGGGCTTGATCAATCACTAGTAATGCATCATTTTATCATACATCCATATGTAAAACCCATCAAAAAAACTTTGAAAAATGCATCCCAAGATAGAACTATTAGTGAAGGAAGAGTTGAATAAGTAATTAGGAGTTGGTTTCATTCACCCCATTGACTATTCATATTAGATATTCAACATTATACCAATGTCAAATAAACCATAAGGAATTAGATTTTGTATAGACTTTCATGATATCAACAAAACATGTCATGAGGATGACTTACATTGCCTAATATCAACATAATTTTGGACTCTACCGTAGGTCAATTTTTTTAATATTTTATGGATGGTTTTTCAAGTTAAAACCAAATTATAATAGCTCCTAAAGACCAACATAAAAAATATTTACAACACCATGGGGTACCTTTTGCTATTAAGTGATGGCCTTCGGTCTAAATAATCTTAGAGCCACATAACAAAAAATAATTATTTTCATTTTTCATGATATGCTTCATGACATCATGGAGAATTATGTAGATGACATAATTTATAAATCAAAATTTAGAGAAGAGCATCCAAAAATACTTTGTCACATATTTTAAAGAATGAGAGAATATAAGCTTCAATTAAACCCAAAGAAATGTGTGTTTGGGGTGACATCAAGAAATTTGTTGGGATTCATTGTTTCATGTCATGGTATATAAGATAATCCTTCTAAATTTTAAGCTATCATGGATATGACACCACCCAAAAATCTCAAACAATTTTAAATTATGCAAGGTAAAATCAAAGCAATCAAACGTTTCATATCCCAACTTACAGATATTTTTTATCCATTTACATTTTTATTGAATAAAGACACTCTTTTCTCTTAGAATTAGAATTATTCTAAATCATTTGAACACCTTAAATAGTATCTTTCTAATCTACCAATTGTAATGCCACATATTGCCAATAGGTCTTTCTTTTTATAAATATCAGCTACTCAGTATGCATTGGGGGCATTATTGGCACAACATGATGATATTTGGTCAAAAAGATTAGTGTATTATCTCATTAGAACCTTGGTATCTTACAAGGTTAATATTATAAAATGGAAAAGGTATGTTTCATATTGGTTTTTGTTTCACAAAAACTCTGACATTATATGCTCAATAATCGAAGCAAATAATAGCAAAAATTGACCCTCTCAAGTATATTTTATAAAAAATATATTTAATAGGTAGGATGGCTAAGTGGGTTATGCTTATAAGCAATTTTTATCTTAGGTATTCTAATCATAAGGTAATTAAAGGACAAGTGTTATAATATGCACTAGCAAAGGCACCTCTTAAATATAAAACACCTCTTGTTATGGAATTTCCAGATGAAAAAATAATGTCTATTGATGAAACTCTAGTTTGGCAATTGTTTATTGATGGTTCCTTCACAAACCATGTTTTAGGGGGTAGTATTATACTAGTCAAATCATATAGGGATTGAATTCTAAAAGTATTCAAAATCAAGTTTCCTTATACCAGCAACATTGAGGAGTATGAATATCTCATAACTAGTATCAAACTTGCTATATAATGGGGTATCCAACATCTTATTATCTTTGGTGAATCCAAAATGATCATTAACCAAGTAACTAATGAATTTCAATATCGTGATGATAATTTAATACCATACAAGAGGATGGTGGATAGTTTAAAGTTATTTTTTACATTTATCTAATTTGAATAATTACCAAGGATCAATAATAGGGTAGTAGAAACCATGACAACCATTGCTTCATTACTTGATCTTAACACAAAAAAAAAAAATTATTTATAGAGTACTTGATAATACCAACATATGACATGCCTAATTTTTAAATGGTTTGTGAGGTGGTTGGTCCCACTTTTTCATATTATTCTAATATTTATGCATATCTTCATGATAACACACTCCCACCCAACTTATCCCATAACCAAAATAAATCATTTATCCAATGCACATCACATTACACAATCCTTAGCAACACTTTGTATCAAAGAGGTTATGATGAAACACTTTTAATTTATTTAAATTTTGAATAATCTAGCATGGTTATTAGAGAAGTCCATGAGGGAATCTGTGATGTGCATTCTAGTTGCATGGTCCTAGCTAAAAATATTTTATGTGTAGGTTATTATTGGCCTACAATAGAATCTAATTCATGCACTTATGTTAAAAAATTCATATCTTTTCAAAATCATGGTGACCTTATGCATATCCCTTTATAAGCTTTGCATCCTAGTGCCACACCTTTGCCATTCTCCACATGGGGTTTAGACTTCATTGAAAAAATCAATCCCAATTCATTTGATGGTAGCAAACACATTATTACCACCACCAAATATTTTATCAAGTGTGTTGAATTAATTCCCCTTAAATATGCCATCATAAAATATATTTTTAAGTTCATTCTAAACCACATTGTTTATCACTTCAGTATATTCCTCTAAATTATTCTTTTGTATCCATACTTATTCTTTTTTACACTTGTACATTAGAATATGCAATCATAATGTGAGTGGGTTTCTTGATTTATGTATATATTATAGGATCACCACTACTAATTATCTTTTGAACTTTATTTTTCAAAGCCAAAAATTATTTGTATGATGCCCATGCATTTTATGTTGTATTAGAACCCTACTGGGTTTGACTTGAAAAATGGTAATTTTAAAAAACTTTACTTTAATAATCAAACCAGATTATTCTCAATTAAGATAAACTAATTGATCTTTAAATAAATGCACCTTGCATAATAAACCAGTTATGATTCATTTAGATAATGATTAACTTATCACATTCAATAGAATTACTAATTCAATCCATCATATAACTACATCTACTGAATAATAACTCAACCAACTACTGAAAGTTATACAATAAGAGCATATAATATATTTTTTATCAAGTAAACTAATATAATGTTTTTATATCAAAGTGAATATAAATAAATATAATATTTCACATAAATATAGAGTATCCATAAACTTGTTATAATATAAACTAAAATCATGAGTAAAAGTCTCTATCAGCTAATTGTTGGAGGAGAGGGAGAGCATCATCAGAATGATTTTACACACCAACCACAAACCATAGATACCCTACATAATGCCCAATTATGGAATGACCCTCCCTTCATAGATGGGTAGATGATAATGGTGTAGGTATCAAGAAGTCAACTAGAACCAGTGTGTTGTAAGATTTTAACTACATACAACATATAAAAAATAATTTTGTTCTAACATGACATGGTACATATATGCATATAATCAAACAGGGGAAATGATAATGTTTAACTAAAAACATTACTTTTAATCAAATTTTTCATATAGTTTAATAATCCATTGGATCAATCATAATCACACACACACACACACTCAATTAGATTTCATCTAATCTAAGTATTAATGTCTCTAAATATACGCATGGGAACCGTCTCACAATAATAATTCTTAGTGTCATTAATACTAGATTTAATAAATAATCCACATACAATAATTCCACAAATTTCTCATACATATTAGTATTTAATACCATAGTAATTAAATACAAAAAATACTTGAAATAACCTCATGATAAATAATAACTTATTATCACCTAAATATTTCCCAAGTTTCAATACAACCATAAGTCCATATTATATTAAGTCAATATTCCAAATAAAATTATTTTATACCAATCATCATATTATTTAAGAATTTATTAATTATTTACAAACATCTCGTGTTCACAAGTATCATAAATAAAACAATACAATTCAAAAATTTCTCAATAAATCTTAAGGAAATCAACAATAATAAATACCACATTTATTATTCTAATCAACCATTATTCAATTTCCTCATAATTTTTTAATTGAGCAACATGTTATAAATTAGTGATATAAATCCCAGTTTGTATATGAATAAATAGATTCACTTATAAGGAAATATTTACTTATAAACCATAGTATCTGCATAAGCATGTATATCAAGTATGTCCACTTATATTTATATACATTAAAAACCCTTAGCCACTCATTTACTAATGGATCATACATACATACATATGTGTATAATCATAATATATAACATGTGTGTGTGTGTGTGTGTGTGTGTGTGTGTGTGTGTGTGTGTATTTCAAATACCCTACTTAAAAATATAAATTCATATTTAAATAGAATATAAATCACATTAATGCCACACAACATTCAAAAGTCAAAATAAATGTATTAAAATATAAACATATACTATTAAATATTGTTATGTACCATATGGTACATCAATTTATTGAAAGCATTCAACACATAATATAATATTTTAATGACGATTTTATTTAAAGAACTTACCAATAATAGCCTAGTTGATTCATACAATCTAAGGTTTAATTACATAGACTAAATATGAATATCAAACTATAACCTTACAATAATACACAGACATTACAAAATCCTCTTTACCCAGTTGAATCATAATAATATATTCACAGTCAACTTATAAATTTGTGTAAACAGTCGACTCCTAGATAATTATAAATTGACAACACATAGTCCTTTAAACATTATCAACCCATTAATATTTATACACCATCGACTCAAACCTTTTTTATACACAGGGATAACAAGTAAAAACACTAAGATATTTATAAGTGAATGAATACACAGTCATTTCATTTGTATAATGAACACAATCAATAAATAGACATTAAAACCCTATTTTGAATCCCTAAGAAAACTATACTTTAATACCTTCTATTAATACTTAGGTGTTTTGACACATTTTTATAACACACAGTCAATTTAAATATTCATATACTCATAATCAATTATCTAGCTTATTTTATATTTTATAACAACTTCCATCCATTTATATTGATTCAAGCTTATTGTGAATACTAAATCTATGTTTATATATTATTATATAACCAATTCAATTAATATAAATCATGTGGTATGACATTTGACCTTATTAAATCATAATAGATACATAAACAAACTAACACAATTAACACACATACCATTTACACATAGTCGATATAAATTTATTATACGTGGTCCTTTAGTTTATACAAATTGACACATAGTCATGTAAATAACCAAACAAAAACATATCCATCAATGTCAATAAACTAAACACACAATGATTTTTTTTTTCATAATTACCCAAAACCTTCATACACATGTTATACATAGTAAAATCATGGATTCGATTCTATGGGGGGAATCTTTCTCCCACAGGGTCAAATCCCTAACCCTCTCTAAGGTTTAAAACACTTAACAACCATTTTAAAAAAACCCTAAAATAATTTTTATTGTCTAATTATATAAAATTAATAACAATTTTATGGTAAATCAACAATAAAATCCTACCTCTATATTACCCCAAAGTAGGCTTTTTACTCTTGTTTTCTAGTTCTTTTCTTTCCTCTTCTCTATCAACCATGGCTGCTTATCCAAAATCTCAAAAATTTGATCCTCTTTTATTATTTTTATAGTCAATTACATGTATTCAAAAACCCCTAATATCATGATGACCTATTCTCTACCACTCCAAAAACAACTCACCATCAGACCAAAAATTCTTGGCATGCTTTCTACATCTAATAGCTCAACCACCACACTCATAGTGTTCTTACCATTTTTTTCCAATTTGCAGTCAAACCCTAATCACCAAGTTGCATGGTTCAAATGACCAAGACAAAACCAAAATGATATCTTGCAAATTAAAGTTGACATCATAATATGTCAATAAACTTAATTATTATGTTTTAATAAAACTTGAATGCCTATCCTCCACTTTAAACATTAAATGATCAAGTTAAACATTAAACAATCAAACCTAAGTCACCCTAGGTACCCCTTAGGTCTAGGTTAGATAAAAATTATAATAATCATTTTTCTATATGTTCAAAAATGCATTTTGTTTCCATGTCATATGTGTGTGTGTATCTATATGTGTGTGTGTATTCTAATAATGTTTTTTATTGAATGTTATAGGTACATGCTTGTAAGAGGTTATGCAATTAGCCAAAAAAATAATCAAAACAAATATACCATTATCATACTATATAATGGCAACACATTATAATCCATAAAATAAAAATAACTGCCACAAGACTAAATAGCATCTAAACATAAATCATAATTAAATCAAACATGATCAAGCATGAATAATCATATGCAATTGAAATTAATTCAATTATGCATTATTACACTACGTGTTGTATGTTAGGTTCATTTTCAAATCTCTACATCTCCAACATTTCTATCTGCAACATGCTTCCTAAAGATACTCTCCTCCATATCTATCTGGAGAGTAAAATTTTTCTTGCATCCACCTCACAAATGCAAATGGCAGTTATCCCATAACCATGATGATCAATACAAATACTTGAAAAGCATAATAAAACTAAATAATCATAATCCACATGCATATGAAAATCATATACAACTAACCAATCAAGTAACGAGTCACACAAAATAATCATTATATGTTTGTCCATACATCAGCATAAATGAAAATAGTTTCCTACAATAGTAATTTGAAAAATATTAAATCCATTAATATATTTTTAATAATCAAATCAAGTTTAGTGAGGAAATCAAGATGTAACAATATGCCCAATAGTATGTTGATTTCCTTAGAGGATGTATAGGAGATAGTTTGATCAATTTGTTGTGAAGTATTTCTTGTAGAATCTCTAAACTCTTACTAGCCTTTTGCATATTTTTTTGATCACTAGTTATAGATGTATTCTTTGTTAGATTCCAATTTTGAGATGAAATCTTATTAGGTAAAACATTACCAGATGAAGATAAAAATGTTGATTAATAGTTATTTTTTATTCTTGCATATGTGATATGTTTTTACCATGTTGTAATCTTTAAAATGATATAATAGTTTTACTTTTGTAATTATTCAATTAACTTGTTCAAGTGATGATTTGATCCAGAATGGCTTCATAATCACAAACCCTTAGTATTTCCAATTGAATATGTATGCAAAGACCATCAAGAAGAGATGTGGTAGGTGAAGGGGGTTGAGGAAGGACATGTTGGATACCTTGATTTGGAATTATAGGTTGGATCACCTTACCTCTTTGGATAGTGATAACATGGACATGGTTAAAAAGAAAGTAGTTATCACTATCTTGAAGATTAAGAGGAAGAAGAGATTGTTTTTTAGCCATTTTAAATTTTCAAAATACTAAAATGATAATAAGAGGAGATAGACAAGATAACACTAGTAGGTAGTCCAACATAATAAGGAAACTAAAATTTTATTTGAAACCCTAGGGAGTAGGGGCAGGGGGGGGGGGGGAATTAGAAGGAAAACCCTAGAAAAAACTAGGGCTTGTAATATTCAACAAATAAATAGGGTTCATTAATATGTTTTATTAAAATTAGGAATTAGGAAATAATCTTAATCTAATTTTGATAAAATATTGTGTAAACTTAAAATGTATAAAATAAACATAGATTAAGTATTTTTGATTTGGAACTTGTTATTTATAGAAATATACTAAAATATAAAAAATAAAAAAACATAAAAAAAATTGTTGTCACTTGGATTTGGATGAGTTCAACAAAGTTTGTGTGAATGTATGAGATGACCGTGAATTTGGTAATAGGGCTCTACATCTACCTAGGATAAGGCCATGCTATTTAGACTTGTCTGTGTCACGCTATAATCTACAGGGTGTGTTAGTCTCTTCCCTCTTTAAAAATGAGTCTATGTGCCTTCACCTGTGAGTCTTTTATGTGTAATATGAATCACTTAATTTATTGTGGAAGATAATGTGTACCTTTTCCTTCACTTATAACCTTAGTCTAATAGAAAATAAAGAATAAATGTGTTAGATGGATAAAATGGGTTAGTAGTTAAATTTGTGTTTGACCTCAACACCTCCTATGTTGAGCACTTCCTACATACCAATACTCTAATGAGGGATCAAAATATATTTAGTTATCACATGCTATGGTGGTGTGTGTGACATGTTGTTGTAATGTTATATTTTGGTGCAATCACAGTATAATTAAGTGCTTCAATAATGGTTTATGACCTTGTAAATATATCTAAACTTAGTTTAGGGTTACTTTGGTTGTATGGACTCATAATTGGGAAGAATAGGTGTTTTCTTCTCAATGTGCAATTATAATAATTATGGTGTTTTCAATATGGAAGCCTCTTGCCATCTAGTGAAAAAATGAGTGAGAATTATGCTTATATAGTTGTCTTTTGAGAAATTTATTGAATGAGACTTGAGAAACATGTAGGATGACCTGTTGGGTGATTTTGAATTGGATGAATTAGTTGTTTTTTTAATGGAAGGATGTAGAGGTAGATTCAAATACTACCATGAGTGAAAAAGTCCTGAAGGAGTAGCCTTTTTTGATAAACAAAGATAGCTAAACTAAAAAGTGTGGATTATTATAATAGTGAGTTTAGGCTAATTTGAATGAGGAACATGAGTAATTTTAATCAAATTTTCTCAAGAGTAAGGTTCACTCACATAATATTAGAGTAATAATAACTTAGAATCATATATTTGAGCATGATCTAAGTGTGTAAAACTATTTTTATAAGTGCATTATTTTAACAATAAATATTAATTTAATTTAACTACATTGAACAACATATAAACAAAGTGTATCTTTATTGTCTATGATACTAATGTGAAGAGATATAATCTATGGAACCCTAAAACTAAGAAGACTTTTCACATTTGTAATTTTATCTTCAAATAGGTAAAATGGATTCCAAAATAAGAAGAATAGCCAAAGGATAAACTTAAACAAATTCATTTTGAATAATAAGAGGGAGGAAAAGTGTCTGAATTAAAAACAACCTTAAAATATGAACTAGAGTATGAGTTTCAAGATTAAAATTTAGATGAAGTTAAGGAGGAACTAGAAGATGCAAAACTAGAAACTCTAGTGATGAGAAGATTAGACTAGACAAGAAGATCACCTGACAAGTATAGTCATCCTAATTATAATTCTACATTTATTTATCAATTTTATTTTTTATTTATAAAGACCCCAAGACTATAAAGGAGGATTTCAACTCAAATAAAATTAGGTCTTGGAAGAAAGCTATGAAGGAATATAGAGCCCTTAGATAAAAATCATACATGGTACCTAGTGAAATTACCTCTTAGAAGAAAACTTGTTGGCTGAAAATGGGTTTCTAAGAAGTATTAAAATTTATATGGAAGAATGGATAAGTATAAATCTCACTTAATATTAAAGGGATTTTACTAGGTAACATAATTTGACTTTGGTGATATTTGTCTCCTTTTGTTAAATTACATTCAATTAGATTTATTCTAATTATATCTATTGCTTTCAATTTGGAAATAGAATAGATGGATGCAAAGATGATTTTTATACATGGTGAGCTTAAGGAGGAAATCCACATGACACAAATAAAATACTTTAAAATAAAGGTAAATGGGTCATTGGGGTGTAGGTTGAAAATTTATTTGTACGGTTTGAAATAATCACCAAGAATGTGGAACCAAAAAATTGATAGGTATGTATTTGGAATTGGGCATGGAAGAATCAAAGTTGATCTTTGTGTTTATTTCAAACAAGAAGGTGAAAAAAATATTATCATTATGTTATATGTGGATGATATAATAATAATAATAATAATAATAATAATAATAATAATAATAATAATAATAATAATAATAATAATAATAATAATAATAATAATAATAATAAAGAAAATATTAGCCATGTTAAGTCTCAATTATTATCTCAATTTGATATGAAGGATATTTGTGTTGTAAAATATATTTTGGGCATGGAAATTAAAAGATATCAAGTAAACATGAAACTATGTTAAATCAAAATAAGTACATTGAAATGATATTGAAAAGGTTTAAGATGTAGAAAATCAAGCTTATCAATATTTTTGTTCCTATTATTTAAAATTTATCTATTGAAAAATGTTCTAAAATATAAGAATAAATTGAGGACATGTCTTTAGTCCCATATTCTAGTGTTGTTGGTAGGTTGATGTACGCAATGGTTTATACCAAACCTAACATTATTCATTCAATGGAAGTAGTGAGTAGATTTATGTTGAATCTAAGAAAGGAACATTAGACTGTAGTGAAGAGAATCTTCAATTATTTGTGTGGGACGTCTATCTATAAAATTTTTATTAGGTTAATTCTAAAAAAATAAAATTATATCTACAGGGTTTTGTGGTTGAGAATGGGTTGGAGATCATGATTATTGAAAATTTACTAGTGGGTGTGTGTTTAGATTGTTTGGTGAAGTTATAAGCTAGATGATAAAATGATAGATTACTATTACGATATCCACCATAAAAACTAAGCATATGGTAGTTACTCAGGCAAGTAAGGAAGAAGTTTGGCTTCAACAGTTAATTTCCACTATTGGGTTTGTTCAAAAAAATGTAAAGATAGATTGTGAATCTAAAAGTGTAATTTGTCTAGCAAGGAACCCTAAATATCTCTATAGAATAAAACATATTGATGTGTAATACCATTTTTCAAAGGAAATGGTGGAGGAAAATAAGATACTATCAGAGAAGGTGGACATAGGTGAGAATGTTGTTGATTCATTGACAAAGATTGAGTACTAAGAATTTTTTCAAGTGAAAAAAATCAATGGGTAGAGTTGATCTTAACTACTAAAGGTATGGCCATGTGGCCTCTATGAAAATTATTCAACAAGTATGATATTATTGGAAATGTGTTGTATATTTTTTATGGTTTGCACTTTACTAGACTATAGAGCTAGAATAGGGTATAGGGGTGGGTAACCCCCAGTAGGGTCTAAAGCAATGCCCCAAAAAATTTTGAGACCATATTGGTATATATTTGGGTGGTTTTATCCCATATTTTATATAACCCATTGTTTTGGTACCCATGGTATTATAATACCACTTTAATAGTTATTTATTGATGTGCCTATATATACTCTCACATATAATAAGGAAAATCAGAATTGAGAAGTACTTTATTATATTTCAAGATGGTTAAGTAAATACAATATAAAAGGAGGTTATTGTGTTGGGTTTTTTTCTCAGAAGGGTTTCCTAGTTGAAATTTTGTGTATTGTGTAATCTTGTGTGTATTCCATTTCTCTTATTTTGTTAGCATAAATATTCTATTAGTATTGTTCCTCTCATTCTAGTTTATAGGGATTATTTTTCTCTTTAATTATATAGCATTTGAGAGGGTTTTTATAATGTATTTTTTACTCAAACCAATTTATAAAGTTCCATGGGAGGTTTCGAGCCTTGTCTCTATTTATGTGTGTGTGTGTGTAATTTGTTGCATTCCCTTTTCACATTCTAGTTATTGAGTGCATCATGTGGCATTTTTTAGGCACTCTCACTTGAAGACTTTTTTTGTGTTTTTATACACACCTACCACATTGACTTTGGATATATTGAGTTATTTTGTCTTCACTCCCTAGTCATCATTACTTGGGATGTATTGCTAAAAATTCTTTGATTTTTCAAGTATGTTATATACATTGTGTTTATTTGTTACAATCCCTCAAGTTGTACTTAAGGAAATGCAATTTTTTTTTTTTAAATAATTAAATAGATAACTTAACAATCAATTCACCTAAATTAAATAATATAACATATTTAAAACATAACTAAGAACAATAGTGCTTCAATTCAAATATTGCAAACAATATAAATCTTATACAACTCCAAGGAAAGTAAATATCACAAGACACAACTATGGTTGGTCTCAAAATATAATAATTGTTGTTCGAATATAAAAATACATAATACAATTACATTCCTTCAAGAATATAACCTAATATAATAAATAGATACCAAGCTCTCTAGGGCTTGAGTCGAACCAACTCATGTATCGTTAATAATCTCAAATGTCATCTCCAAGTAGTATTGTAGTGGGGAGGGAGATCATCATTCGAGCACTTTACTACTCTGACCATAGATCAATGATCCCCCACATAATCCCCTATCATTAAATGGAAATCCCTTCATGAATAGATAGATATAATGGTGTGAGATGTGCTACTACCTTGTGTACGGTAAGATTTATAAAAACATCCAGTGTACCATAAATAAATTTGTTCTAACATGATATCACACAACATGAAAATCAAACATATGAAATGAAAATGTATCTAACATTATTTTGGCCAAAGTTTTAAAATAACATATGATCATTTATATCGGTCAATTTCATAACACATCACTTAATTAGATTATCTATTGGTGGTACTACTGAGGCTAGTGGAATCTATCTCACTACCTATTAGTATCATCAATACAGTTTCTAAAATAAACATATATAACATAGTATATAATTCAAAGACTCATACATATTACATCCTCCATACAATAATATCATATCATATTATAAACAAGGAGAAACCAAAGTATACACATAATCATCTACACATGAATGAGTCTTACATTAAAATCAATCCCAAACTAGAAAACAATTACCACTATTTATACCACCTAGGTAAAACACACAATAAACTATAGGTTACTACTAATACACCTCAATATAACCCATATTATCTTAGTTTGGTGTTCTAAGGCACAACTATTAGTTTTCTTACAATTAGTCATACGAGGCAATCATAACTACATTAATCATAAGCTTTTATTCAAGCAAGCATATATATAACAATCAAGTCATAAAATTAAATAAAAGTATAATATAAAATTCATTTACACTCACAAGGTTATATTCATACATATAATATATCCTACTAACTACTATAAAACATACTTATCAAGTACTAACCAACACATCCATTTAATCAGTCAATGCAAGTAAGATTCTAGGCATGTGACAACAATATGTACCATCTAGACATATATTATTAAGCTAAAGCATTCTATGATATCCCATACTATCATATCTCATTGTGCCCAAAGTAAACTACTCAACATGAACAATAATATTATACTATAATTATTAACCAATAAATAGGTATTATAATACTCGGGTATACCCTACATTAAATTACACAATAAAAATCAGATAAAAATATATCTCCAAGCACACATCACGATGCACTATTTTATGTTATAACAGTCTAATTAATTTTAAATATAAATACATTCTCAATATGTAATATGAAAAGATTTTTAATGCTAATAGAATATATTTATACCAACTATTATTTATAATACAATTCAAGGTTTTACAAGATTTCACAATTAGGACTTCTATGAATATTTATTAATCTCTTAACCAATATCTACAATAAGCAAGTTAACTACCATTAACCTACCATTCAGGTATACCCCAGGTCATGTTCAATTTTTTTTTTAATGCAACATAGGCTAGCAGTGTAACTTGGTCAAAAAATGTGATGCAAAAATCTGAAGCAATAATAAAGATCCACCAAACATTTGATCTTGTAATGTAAAGAGGAAACATAGTTTATTTTGCATTCCTTCTCTAAAGTACGCATGACACATTCAATATTATTATTTTAATTACAACTCAAAAATATCCAAATTAATGATTGGGTATTCTTTATTATCAGCTCAATATTTTACACTTGACATTTTTATATAAAATGGCTCAGCAATACAACTCAACTTTTAATAAAATTACATGGTGTTTCATATTTTAAAGCCTTAGGGGTTTCATTAATTATATTGATGTTATATTTTCACCTAAGTGTTTTAGAAACTCAACTTTATCAATAAACAAATTGTTATCCTCATTTGAATGCTCCAAGACATTAACTATAAACTCAACAATATTATTCACAATGGTATTACATACATGGCAGTTTTAATATATATACCTAGTGCTTTAATAAAGTGATAATAACTTAATGAGTTTTCATTGGATAAACAAATTATCCAATTTAATAAATTGACTTCAGTGATCCATGTAGATAAAATACAACCTTTTATGTTATATAAACATAGTTGCTTCTATAATTTCATATCTAATATTTTGTCTAAATAAATTTATACAACTTTATAGGGTAAGTGCATGAAAGTTGGAGGATAATTTTATGGACATTTTACGTAACATGATAAAGTTAATAAATAACATTATAATGTTATTTAATTAACATGGTCATGTTATTTAATTAATGTGATCGCATTATTAAATCATGTCTCAGTAATTATCGAGCCATAAAATGATCACGTTAATAGATAACATGATCATGTTATTGTAAAACAAAAACACAATTGTGTTACTGTAAAATAAAAATGTGATTGCATTACTATTATTTTTCACATTTAAATAAATGGAGTAAATGTTGGTTAACAAGTAATGCAATCATATTATTAATAACATGATTATGTTATTGATAACGTGATCATGTTCCTATAATTTTTCACATAAAACCATGTGGGAGTTGTACATGAAGGCAACTTTGGCTAGAGCTTATATTTACTACTCTAAATTTTACATTTATTGTCTTATACTTAAATTTATTTTATTAAATATAAGAAATTAGGGTGAATTAGTATCTAATAGAGTTGGTCTCACAATTGCACACCTTATAATGTGGAAAATAGTTTTTCAAAATTCAATCAGGTCATTACTAATGCATTTTTAGGATCTAAATATTAAACCTAGGAATTTTAGAACATAATTTTTGCAATTGATGTTTATTTTTGTTAAACATAGTCATTTTTTAGGTTTTTTTGCCTTATAAATTGATTCTTGGTATTGTTAAGAGTCTTAGGTTTGTCAAAATTGAAGTTTACAAACCACTCACTTTGAAATTGATGAAAAGTGGTGTGATTGGGGTAGCATAGGTCACATTGATGACCTTCACACATCAAATGACCACTTTATGTTAATTTAACTAATTCATCATCTATCCCTCATCCTTGATCACTTCCTGCTCATGCCTCATCACCCCTAATCACTCTCTCATCATTACTCATTGTACCTAATCACTCCCTCATTGAACTTCACTATCCCTAGTCATCTCTAGTCACTTCATCATTCCTAATTACTCCTAATTGACCCTCACTATTCCTAATCTTCCCTAATCACTCATTCCTCATCCCTCATTGACCCTCACCATCCCTTATCATCTTTAATCACTCCCTCATCATTCTTAATCACTCCCTCATTAGCTCTCACCATCCCTCATCATCTCTAAATACTTTTTCATTGGCTCTCACCATCCCTAATCACTCCTTCCTTATCCTTCCTCATCCCCCATTGGCTCTCACCATCCTTAATCACCACTTCAATATACCTGATCACTCCCTCATTTGATCTCACCATCCTTAATCATCGCTTCATCATCCCTATTAACTCCCACCTCATACCTAATCATCCCTAATCACTTCCTTATTCACCTTCATCATTCCTCATCATTTATAATATCTCCCTCACTATCCCTAATCACTCCCTAGTTGACCCTTACCATACCTCATTATCCCTAATCATTGCTTCATCATACCTCATCATCTCTAATCACTCATTCCTCATCCCTCATTTCCCTAATCACTTCCTCATTAATCCTCACCATCCCTCATAATCCCTAATCACTCCCTCATCATCCCTAATCACTTCCTCATTGACCCTCACCATCTCTCATCATCCCTATTGACTCCCTCATCATCTCTACTCAATTCTTCATGATCCCTCTTCATCCTTCGTCACTCCAACCAATACCTTAATGGTGGTATTTTATTGGGGTTTACCAATGTTAGGAGTTACAGGTGGAGAGTTGAGTGATAGCATAAAATATAAGACATAATGATCAAAATGATGTGGAGGCAAATTTGAAACATAAATATTTAACACCTATGATAAAATATGGGCATATTAGAAATGATGTAATTCACAATTAGAAATTTACCAGAAAAAGAGAAGCAAGTAAAACCACCTAGCACAAAAAATGGGTAGTAAATACATAAGGATCACCAAGATATGTGATTTCCTGAAACTAATCAATTACTTTCCATATGAGGACATTTTATGATCAAAATAATTACATTGAATGCCTTTTATTTGTATGTATATTTATTGAATCATCATACCTGAGAGTGGAAAATAATTTTCAAATGATTAAAACAAGCAGTCCAAGATTGGAAAGTGGTGCTTAATTCATAAATTCCATATTTAATCTAGTGAAGAGTGTCAAACTATGAGATCTCTACTTGTACATCTTGAGAAGTGGGTACAAGTTATGTAGAATTATAAAAAGGTAAGTAGATAATATATTATCAACCCAATGATATGGTCAGTACTAAAAATATCTCTACTTTCCCCAATAAGAAATTATATGAATTAAAAATATTATTTCATTAATAAATGTAGATCAATGGTGAGCCAATACACTTCATCATTTCTAATGGAAGTCAAAAGAATTTAATTTATCCTAAAGCATATTTTAAAAAATTGAACTTGAAATTTATACATCATCCATAAACATACACTAATGTATGGTCTAGTGTAGGCCTTGAGAAATGGATCACCTAGTAGTGTCACTTGGTGTATAAAATCAAACTTTTAAAAGATGCAATCCTTTATGACACCTCACCATTAGAGGTGTGTGATGTTTTACATGTGGTCAACCATATATTTACCATTATTACTTTTATGTTAACTCATGTAACAAATTCATTAATTTTAAGATGTTGAATGACATCATTAGGCCCTTTACCTATGTAATTTTTTTTAATCTACCTTGATGATATATTAATCTTTAGAAAACATGGGATGAACATCTACACCATACTAAAATAGTATTTCACATTTTATATAAACATATTTTTATGATAACATGAATAAATGTTCATTTTTCATGTAAGATATAAAATATTTGGGACATAGTACACACACAAGGAATGCATGTGTGAACCTAACCAAGATTCAAGTCATACAGGAATGGGAAACACTAAATAACTTTGTATCTAATTGAAATCTTCTCAAAATTAGAAAATTATACAAGATATTTGTGTTTAATTTTTATCTTTTGAACCAAACTACCAAAGGTGGAAATTAATAAAGTTTCATCTAGTTATCTACACAAAAAAGATAATTCGATGAACTAAAATTAACACTCTTTTTCTGTTAATACTTATGTTAATTGACAATAAATTTGGAAGATCATCCAATTCATTCACTAATAAAATTTACTATCACAAATCGGTATTAACAACACAAGTCCTAGAAAAGAGTTAATTTCTATTATAATAGATTAAACAATATATGATTGGATTCAATTATATCTTTAGAGAATATAATTAAATCAAATTATGAAGGGGAGATTATGGATGGTGAAGATTAATGGATTGATGAGGGATGGTGAAGGTCAATGAGGGAGTGATTAGTGATGATGATGGATGAATAAAGATTAATTAAGGATTATGAGGAATGAGGAGGGAGTGATTAGGGATGATGAGAGATAGTGATAATCAATGGAGTGATTAAGGATGATAAGCTCAAGTAATTAGAGATGATGAGAGATAATGAAGGTCAATGGGGGAGTGATTAGGAATGAGGAGGGATGAGGAGGGAGTGAACAAGGATGAAGAAGAGATTAGGGATGATGAGTGATGAGGAAAGAGTGATTAGGGATGATGAAGGATGTGGAAGGAGTTATTAGGGATGATGAAGGATAATAAGGGTCAATGAAAGAGTGGTTATAGATGATAAGGGAGTGATTAGAGATTACTAGGGTTAGTGAGGGTCAATGAGGGAGTCATTAGGGATAATGAGGAATGATGAGATAGTGATTAAGGGTAATGAGGGATGAGTAGGAAATTATCAAAGATGAGGGATGGATGATGAATAAGTGAAATTAACACAAAGTGGCCATTTGATGTATGTAAGTCATCAATATAACTTACAATACCCCAATCACACCACTTTAGATCAAGTTAAAAGTGATTAGTTTTCAAACTTTAATTTTTATAAATGTAGGACTCCTATAAATTCTAGGAATCAATCTAGAAGGCACAAAAACCTAAAAAATGACTATATATTTACCAAAAATGGACATCAATTACAAACATTATATATTAAAATCCCTAGGTTTAATACCTAAAAAATGTCTAAGTAGTGACCATATTAGATTTTGTAAAACTATTTTAAATATCATAAGGCATGAAATTATGAGACCAAATCTATCATATGTTGAGTGACCATAATTTATTATGGATGATGAGGGATGATAAGGGATGAGGAGGGATGAGGAGGGATGAGGAGGGGGTGATTATGAATGATGAGGGATAGTGAGGTCTAATGAGGGAGTAATTAGGGATGATGAAAGAGTGATTAGAGATGACTAGGGACAGTGAGGTTCAATGAGGGAGTGATTAGGGATAATTAATAATGATGAGACATTGATTAGGGGTGATGAGGCATGAGTAAGAAGTGATCAGGGATGAGGGAGGGATGATGAACAAGTGAAGTTAACACAAAGTGGTTGTTTGATGTGTGTAGGTCATCAATGTGACCTATGTTACCCTAATCACACCACTTTGCATCAATTTCAAAGTGAGTGGTTTGCAAACCTCAATTTTGATAAGCCTAAGACTCTTCAAAATGCTAGGAATCAATCTAGAAGGCATAAAAACCTAAAAAAACTACTATATGTTTATCAAAAATGAACATCATTTGTAAAAATTATGTCCTGAAATCCTTAAGTTTAATACTTAGACCCTAAAAATGCCTACGTACTAACTTGATTGGATTTTGAAAAATTATTTTCCACATTATAAGGAGTGAAACTATGAGACCAACTATATCAAATACTTAGTGACCCTAATTTCTTATATTTACTAGAATAAATTTAATGTATAAGAAAATAAATGTAGTAAATATAGGATTTTGGCCAAATTTACCTTCATGTGCAACTCCCACATGTTGAGGGTGTTGAGAACATATAAATTGATCACCTTATTAAGTAATGTGATTCCCTTATTAACGTTATTATGTTATTAATGCAATCATCATATTTGAAGTTAATACCTGCACCTTTTGGCTTAGGAATGGCTTGGATTCTTAAGCCAGAGTCTTAGATTGTCAATGTAAAACAAAGTTTTGAAAGGTGTGAAAATAAATAACAAATTTCAACTTTGATTGCCAAATACACTACAAATTTCAACATGAAAATTCAAAAACTTGATACTGTCATGACGAGTATGCTTTCCTCTTTCCAAAAATATGATTTTTATAATTTTTGGACTAATTTAAGGTTTCAAACTATGTTGATTTCTAATTATGCCTTCTTTAGGCCACTACATGCCACAAACATACATGCCTATACATTTTCATGTGATTTATCTTTCATTTTTCCAAGTGAAAAACAAATTATATGGTGACCAAGTAGACCTAATTCTACACACATTCAAAAAAATTAATTTTCATTTTTTTTTGAGGTAGTTAGGCATATTGCTTGAATGACTATTCATTTTTTTTTATCAATTTTTACGATCTATTTACTTACAAAATTCATAAAAAAAATATATTCATTGAAAAATATAAAACAATATAGGTGACCTATTATAAGATATTATATAATTTTTTCCCAAAGCGTTTCAAATAATATTAAATGTTGCTCAAAAATGGTGTGTGTCATGGCTGTCTATCTACTATGTTTTATAAAAAAATAGGATTTTCTCTTCAAATTTTAGATGTTTGACCTAGTTATACTTAATCATTTTTTTAAAAAATTAGTGTTTTGGAAACTAGACTTTTACATTTCATGTTCTTACACCATCTTCAAATTTGGTGTAGATATTTCAAATTATCTACAAAATTTCAAATTTCTAAAATTTTAGAAAAATCATGTCCATATGTAGGCCACTTTTTGTCCCCCCAACTTTATACACTTACCTTATAAATACACCAATATTTCTTAAACTCAAGGATTAAATTAATAACTCATTTTTACAACTAACTTGGCATTTAATTATTTGACCTAGCAATTCCATGTAAGACATAGTCCAATAGTATAAATATATAATTAGCATTTAAATTTTGGCTTGGATCTTTTAAATATACTCAACCAATTACTTTTTCTTTAAACTAACACACAAACTTCCAAAAAGTAAAATGCAGATTTATGAAAAAGAAAGAATAACATGTAGCTGCCATATACGTATATTGGAATGAAGGGATCATTATTAGGGTGGGATTCTTGTAAATTAGAAGAGGATGTAGCATGCTTAACTCATCTTAAAAACATCTACATAGGCTTGAGGAAATTATGACATAGTACTCAAATACACTACGTGATCAAGTAAAGGGGGGCATAGCCTCATATAAAGATTACATGTGAGCTAGATAATTTTAGCAATGCAAAATTTAATGCCAACATAGCATGCCAAAGTGGAAAAAAAATTTAATGCATCTATTTATATATACCACACAAGAATTTGATTAAGATTTAATTTTATTAGGCAAAACACAATAAAAAAGTATATGCAACCCAATTAAATATGATGTTGGTCTAGGTAGTTAAAACACAAGAATCTTATTATTATGTAGACCTTTACCAGAACATTTAAAACCTTGATATCAAAACTGGGATGTAAGTCTAACAGGTATATGACATAGGGTTTAAGTAATTACTATGCCATCCATATTTGGAAAACAAGAGTTAATGCTAATTCATAAGATACAAAACATAGCTTATAAAGTTCAATACATGTCTTTTATTTAATGCTATGTAGCACTAAAATAATAGGTTGTTGGTTTTCATATAAATTTTTGCCTTTAATAAATGATTTACAAACCATATATTATTAAAATGCAGGTTTGTTATGCACCATACAAGTGTAAGAAAAGGATGTTGGGCCAAAAGAATTCATTAGAAAGTCTAAACAAAAAAAAAAACATAGCATCTAAATGGTAGGTAAGGTTTATAAAGAGACACAGGGAAATATATCTTTAAGATGCATTACTAAAAAAAGATGCACACTACCCAAGCGATCTAAAAATAGATATAAGAAACACACAGAGAAAATAAAATCTTAAACTAAACTCAGATGTTGAATATTCAATGCTACCATATAAGATCAAAAATTAGCACTAATAATATTGAAATGTAGTTTTACAAGTCGCTACTTGGCCTCAAACATACATGTAATGTTGTATAAAATTATTACACAAGAATATGGAGAATAAGATGAAACATAAATAAAACACAGGGTTTAAAACTTCAATGCAGCCACACATAAACATATTATCGTATACACACAGAGAAAAACAATTATGAAAACTACTTGTATATTCTATTGGAGGTTTCTCTTCTTCCAATTCCCCTCTTCCTAAAATATTTTTCTCTCTGACTTTGTGTGTGTTTTATTCATAAAATTATCCTCTTATTTTTTTTAAAAAGTTTCTTCTAAATTATATGCTACCTCCTTTGCATGCAAAGTCTATAATCTTCTAAGTTTATCTTTATTCTATTTAAAACATGCTTTCTAAATAACTATGCCATCTTTTATTTTATTTTTTCAATATTCACTTTAGTTCACTTTATTAATCTAATTTCCTAATTTTTTTAAGTGAATTCTTACAAAATTAAAATTCTAATTTTAAATTACATTAACACAACTTCCATATAATCTTCAAAATAATGATAAACAATTATTTAACTAAAAGATAAAATAAGTCATTAATTGCATTTTACTTGTAAGATAATTATTTCCACAATAATTATATCTATTATCACTAATATTTATTTTCCAAATTTAAATTCAAAAACCAAGTCAATTAGGCTAAAGAATATAATGCATACTAAAACTAATTCCGCACACAAATTATCACAAGCAATACACATTAATATTTCAACGTAAATGTTATTTAAAATATATATTGTGTGTGTAGGGTCACTAGCATTTTTCATTGATATTCCCCCAATCACTCCATCTAATTGATCCTCTCTGATGATGCTTTCCCTTGACAGCTTTGAGGGTAGGACCTATCCTACATCTACCTTGCAACAAATAGATAGTTAGTCTGAGTTATCATAAATATCATCAATAATGCAAAAAATAACTAATACATATCCATAATTTATAAAATATAATATACAATTATCATATCATGTACTCTAATCAACAATGTTACTATCCTATTACAATATATATCATAAAGCTCAAAAATCAAAGCAATAAGAATCAAATAATAACCATACTAATCAACAAATTAAAGGTTTATAAGTCATAAGGTGAAATCAAGATGTGACATCCTCTCCCCTAAAACGGGTCATCGCCTCGATGGCTCTTATTCAAATAACAATTATAATTAACAAATAGAGTCTAACAACATAAAAATATAGTATCAATTAACACATCATGCAATTAAATGTAAAATTTACCTAAATAACTTATACTAGTTCTCATAATTATCACTATTACTAGATAATTGATCTCATAAGACCCTACTCTATGATATTTCTTATTCTACAAACAAGTTTTATGAAAGTACTTTATGTTTATTGGTTCTATCATGACCACCTTGGGGTCTAGAAATGCAAGAAAAATCTAATAACTTGGTAAAAATTTCACTGCTAACTCAATCACACATGATATCATCACAAAATCCAAACAAATGACCACATGACTGAGTTTGACAAGTTCCACCTATCCAATCTTGGATTCGACAAGTATGTATGTCAGATCTAACTCACTAAAAATTGAGTCTATGTGAAGCTAAGTAGGATACTATCCTATCACTTAGTACTCATATTTCTAATTCATCACTCTTCTCTCAGGTCTACATGACCTAACAATTTCCTTATTGTGAATAAGGTTCACAAATTTATTCTAATAGATCATATAAATGAATACTTTATGCTAAATTATTTTAGACATACTAATATACATATAAGAGAAACCATACAATCATCTTGAGATTGTATTAAGTTACTACTAATCAAACATAAATAGTAACATATTTTCAACTTAATCTATAGTGTTATATTCATAGGAAAAATGTGATAATTAACATAGCATATAAAGGCTAAGGATTATACCATCCTTAATACTTTATGCATGAGACAATATCTCTTTGATTGCAAAACTAGCACAAACCAAGTTAAAAAGTTTTTCCCAATTCTTTTAGACTATTAAGATGTTTTACATATCTTATAGCTTACTTACTCCTGAATAAAGGTACATATATAACTCTTAAAAATAATATGCTTCAAGAAGAGAATAATATCATTCTAAACAAAGATATAATTATAATATTAAAATTATAGTCAACTAGAATTAATATAAATTCAATGTTAGTCACTCCTCATGGTCAAATTCATAAGTTAGATAAAACAGTGACTCTAAAAAGTCACAAATAGAAAGTAGAGAACTAAAATCTCATTTATAAAACTTACTCCATACCCTCACATGGTAGAAGGAAATACCACAACCCAAGTTTCCAAATCATCATTAACTTACCAACTTGTAAGTGTAGTGTTATAACCTACCTCCACAATTGGAAAGAAAAATATGAACCACAGGGATGCATTAATCTAACCAATTCTACAGATTCTATCAACAAGAAGTATCAAATACTATCCCATGAACTCAAGGAAATAAAACAACAATTTAAAAATAATTTTTCACCTAAAGAAACTCTAAATCAACACCCTTAACATATGAACCTTATTAATAGCTAAAAAGGATATACGAGGAGGGTGACAACATAACAACTCACCTCTAAACTAACTAAGAGAGATGACTCTTATTATTGAGTATAAATGAATACAAGGATGCTAATCCACATATAAATAGCCTAACACAAAGGAATATCAAACAAGACACCTATATTCAACTACAAGAAAATTTCCACTACACTAGGTGGTGCTAGTCTAGAATGGTCTTTATAAGATTTCCACTTCTAGGATCTGGATAAGTAACACATAAAAATAATGCATATAAACTTAAGTGGGAAAGCACTCCATGATTTTTAAAATACTTTAAATATGTAAACACATATGGTAGGGAACTCTTGTTCACATCTCCTACACAAAGCTAGTACGCACCTACCCATACACCTTATAAAACCATCACCAATGATAAACTTGATAAACTAACCCTTTAACAACTCTAAGGGGATCATCTGAGTGCTTTACCACTCTAACCATGTACCAATGATTCCCCACACAATCCCTTATCAATAAATGGCCCTACCTTCATGGATAGGTAGAGAAAACAATGCGAGAATCTAGTGACACCGGTTAGTACCCCATGTGCTATAATATTTCTAAAAAGATGCAATGTACCATAAAGAAATATGTTCTAACATGATATCACATAACATGTAAACCAATCATATGAAATGACAATGTATCTAACATTAATTTGGTCAAAGTTTTCAAATAATATACGATTATTTAGATCGATCAATTTTATAACACACCACTTGATCAGATTATCTATTAGTGGTACTACCTATTAGTATCATAAATATGGTTTCTAAAATAAACATATATAACATAGTATATAACTCAAAGACTCATATAGATTACATCCTTCATGTAATAATATCACATCACATGCTAAACAAAGAGAAATCAAGGTATACACATAATAATCTACACATGAATGAGTCTTATATTAAAATCAATCTAAAACTAAAAAACAATGACCACTATTTATACCACCTAGTTAAAACAGACAATAAACTATAGGTTGCTACTACTATACCTCAAGACAACCCATATTATCTTCGTCTACTATTCTAAGGCACAATTATTAGTTTTTCCATAATTAGTCATACAAAGCAATAATAACTACATGAATCATAAGCTCTTCTTCAAGCAAACATATATATAACAAGCAAGTCATACAATTACATAAAAGTCCAATTATAACTACATGAATCATAAGCTCTTATTCAAGCAAACATATATATAACAAGTAAGTCATACAATTACATAAAATTCTAAGCTAACATTAATTTACACTCATAAGGTTGTATGCATACATACAAGATATCCTAATAATTTCTACAAAATATATTGATCAAGTACTAACCAACACATACATTTAATTAGTCAATGCAAGTAAGATTCTAGGCATGTAACAACATTATGTACCATCAGGGCATATACTTTTAAGCTAAAGCATTCTATAATATCCCATACTATCATAGCTCATTTTGCCCAAAGCACACTACTCAACATGAACAAAAATCTTACACTATAATTATTAACCAATAAATAGGGATTATACCACCAAGGTATACCCTAGATTAAATTTTATAATAAAAATTAGATGAAAACATATATCCAAGGACACATCACGATGCACTATTTTATGTTATAATAGTCTAATTACTTTTGCATAGAAATACTTTCTCAATATCTATTGTATAAAGGTTTTCTGAATCTTTATTAATATTTTAAATAATATCTAAGACAAGCAATTTAACCTACCATTTGGGTATACCCTAAGTCACACTCAATTTCTTTTTAATGCAACACAGGCTAGCAAGGTAGCCCGGTCAAAAATCATGATGCATAAATCCAAAGCAATAATAAATATCCACTGAACATTTGATCTTACAATTTAAATAGGAAACATAGTTTATTTTTCATTCCTTCTTTGGAGTACACATGATTCAATCAATATTATTATTTTAATTACAACTCAGCAATATCCAAATTAATGATTGGGTATTCTCTATTATCAGCTCAATATTTTACACTTGGCATTTTTATATAAAATGACTCAACAATATAGCTCATCTTTCAATAAATTCACATGGTATTTCATCTTTTAAAGCCTCATGAGTTTTATCAATTGTCTTGGTGTTATATTTTCACCTAAGTGTTTTATAAACTCAATGTTATCAATAAATAAACTATTGTCCTCATTTGAATACTCCAAGACAACAATTATAAACTCAACATTATTATTCACAATGGTATTTAATACATACATGATATTTTTAATATATATACCTAGTGCTTTAATAAAATGACAATAAATTAATGACTTGGTATATGATAAAGGACTTCAATGATTTAATAAATTGACTTCATCGATCTGTTTAGATAAAACACAGCCTTTTATATTATATAAACATAGTTGCTTCTATAATTTCATATACATTGTTTTGTATAAATAAATTTATACAAATTTATATATAAACTCCAATATTTATTAGACTTAAGGATTAAATTAATAACTCAACTTTGTAGTTAGCTTGGTGTTTAATTATTTGACTTGGTAATTCCATGTAAGACACAGTCCAATAATATAAATATATACTTAGCATTTAAATTATAGCTTGGCACTTTTAAATATACTCAACCAATTACTTTTTATTTAATCTAAGATGTAGACTTCTAAAAATTAAAACATAGATTTATAAATAAGAAGGAATAGCACGTAGCTACCATATACATATATGGAACGTAGGAATGATTATTAGGGTGAGATGTTTGTCAATTAGAAAAGGATGCAACATGTTCAACATAGATTTAAAACATATACAAAGTCTTGAGGAAATTATGACACATTACTCAAATATACTACGCCATCAAGCAAAGGGGGATGCAGCCTCATATAATGATTACATGTGAGCTAAAGAATTTCAACCATGCAAAATTTAATGACAATGTAGCACGCCAAGGTGGAAAACAATTTCAACATAGTTGTTTATATATATCATGCAATAATTTGATTAAGATTTAGTCTTATTAGGCAAAACATAGTCAAAAAATATATGCAACCCAGTTAAATAAGATGTTGGTCTAGGTAGTTAAGACATAGCACTCTTATTATTACGTAGACTTCTACTAGAACATTTAAAACCTTGCTATCAAAATTAGCAAGAAGGTATAATAGGGATATGACACAAGGTTTAATTAATTGTTACACCATCTACAGTTGGAATTCAAGAGTCAATGCTAACTCATAAGATACAAAACATAGCTAATGAAGTTCAATGCAGGCCTTCTATTCAATGTTATGCAACACTGAAATAATAAGACATTGGTTTTCATTTAATTTTTTTCCTTTAAGAAATGATTTTCACACCATATATTATTAAAATACACATCTATTATGCATCATACAGGTGTAAAAAAAGCACATTGGGACAAAATAAATCATTACAAAGCTGAAAGGAAAAAATAAAACATGGCATCTAAATGGTATGCAGGGTCATATAAAGAGACATAGGGAAATATATATTTAAGATGCATCACTAAAAAAATGCATGCTAACCAAGTGATCTAAACATGGATATAAGAAACACATAAATAAAATAAAATCTTAAACTAACCTAGACCTTGAATATTTAATGTTGCCATACAAGATCAAAATGCAACATTAATAATATTAAAATGTAGTCTTACAAGTTACTACTCAGCCTCAAACGTATATGTAGGCTTGTATAAAATTATTACGAATGCATATGGAGAATAAGATGTAACATAAACTAAAATGTAGGATTTAAAACTTCAATACAACCACACATAAACATATCATCTTATATACAGAGAAAAATAATTACGAAACCTACCTGTATATTCTGCTAGAGATTTCTCTTCTTCCAATTCCCCTCTTTCCAAAATCTTCTACTCTATCTTTGACTCCATGTGTGTTTTATTCACAAAATTCTACTCCTATTTATAAAACAAACTTTCTTATAAATTATGCGCTACCCACTTTGCATGCAAACCCTACAATATTCTAAGTTTATCTTTATTCTATTTAAAACATGCTTTTTAAATAACTACGCCATCTTTTCTTTTATTTTCTCAATATTTATTTTAATTCACTTTAATAATCTAATTTCCTAATTTTTTTAATTGAATTCATGCCAAATTCAAATTTTAACTTTAAATTGCATTAACACAACTTCCATGCAATCTCCAAAATAATGATAAATAATTATTTAATTAAAAGATAAAATAAGTCATTAATTGCATTTTATTTGTAAGATAATTATTTCCACAATAATTATATCTATTATCACTAATATTTATTTTCTAAATTTAAATTCAAAAAACAAGTCAATTAGGCTAAATAATCTAATGCATACTAAAACTAAATTCATACACATAAATTATCATAAGCAATATGCACTAACCTTTCAACATAAATGTCATTTAAAATATATTATACATGTGTGTAGGGTCATTAACACATTCCACTGATATTCTCCCAATTGCTCCATCTAGCCTATCCTCTCTGGTGATTCTCTCCCTCATTAGCTCTGAGGGTAGGACCTGTAGAGAGGATTACACAGCAAGTTAGTCAAACATTAGTCCATAAATAATGAAAAATGATTAAAAAATTAACTAACTAAGCCTATCTATTCCTATGGGAATTACAAAGGATAGCAAGAAACAAAATGAAAGAAATAAAAATAATATTACCTTTCCAAATGGATTCACTGTACCTATGTAGCTCAAAAGCATGTTCACCCTTGATCAAATATCCTTATCTTTGTCAACAAAGGTGGTAAACAACTTCAATGTCTTAAGAACACTCCATAAAACCTAGGCTCATGATTCCAAATCACTAAATTAGCTTATCAATGAAGTTTACAAACAAAGTCAATGATCAAATGCAAATGATTATGGAAACAATTTAACATTATAACTTTGCAATATTCAATGTTAAAATTCATGTCCATGGCCTCTCTATTTATATATTTTTGAGATTCGTCAGGATCAACCATAACCATCCATCTCAAGATTGAGATGTGTGGCCATGGATAATCCTAATATTTGGAATTAAACTCATAAATATCCTCAAGATAAATAAACATTAAAGAGGCATGGGAGGCATTAACTAGGCATGGGTGACCCATAATCCTGATATTTTATGCACTTATGGCTTGATAGATGCCACCTAATAGATGATGTCAGTAAGTGATGTAGATATTTAAAATTAATTTCAAATAATGAGATATTCAAAAATATCTATGGAATTCTTACTTAAGCTCTTAAATTAGATTAATTAGCTTAAGTAAGTTTAGTCAAGTTTAGTACAATTCTTTGGAAATTGGTGCACAATTAATCAAAATGGTTAGAAAGTCATATTACTGGGTTGTAATTTAACTAGAGAGGAACTAGAAGGTGATGTTAGATGAATTATAGTTGTATTTCCATTTAGGATGTTTCCAACACCAAATAACAAAGGTATGTGATGTGTACTAATGAATTAGAATAAAAGAATGATCTAAAGCACTAAATGGTGAATTTGTCATTTTGACTCGAAATGATCTGATCAAAGTTAGCTGGCCCATAAAATGCATTACCTTATTTAGGGATACTTTGACCTAAAATGGCACTTGTAAGTGACAAGTTCATACTATTTAGGGTTTTTTTAATGTATTTTGACCTAAAATGTGCATTTGAGTGTAATTCGAATAAGATTGATAATTTCAACACAAATGGTGTTAGTAATTGGATGTCTACATTTTGCCCCTATTTGAGAAAGCGTAGTGAGACATTAAGGTGAAGTGATGTCTTTTCAAATAAAAGAGTTGTCAAGAAGAAAATGGAATAGACCATGATTCCCCCTAGAGAGGACATAGTAGGATGGAAGAAAAGGATGGACTCTCAAAAAGAGAGAGAAAGTGAGAGATTAACCCATGGAATAAATCATATCCAAATGAGCTAATGCTTGGACATGTGATTACCATCAATGATAAAAATATAATGAGAGGTATAATAGGCCCAAAAAATATGGGGAATGGGAAAGATATAATCCATAAATATAAGGGATACACTTTTAACATACCTAATTTAAAAGTACAAGCTGCACGCTTATGTCATTGATCAATCTCAAGACAAGTTTCAAACTAAAATATTACCATCGTGGGAATTAGTGTGGAGAGTTTAGAATTAGAGGAAAAGAGATAACGTTCTACTTTAGGAAGGGAATCACCACTAGAATAGGAGTCTCTAAAGAGAATATAATAAGTACTCCAGTAGAGCAGATGTGATCATGATAAAATAGTTTTTCCCTAGTAGGGTGAATTTTGATCATTGATAAAGAATAAATAATGATTTTACCCATGTATATCTTATTTGATTTGGATGTGGTTCAGATGTTGTACCCCAGCATGGGCAATTGATAAGAAAAATAGCTCAAGGATATAACTCAAAAGATAGGTTAAAGTGAGTAGGTACAAATGTACATGTGATGGTGTAATGGCTTAGAAAACCATATAAAACCAAGCATATGAAAATACACAAAGTGATGAGAGAGATGAAAATAAAAATAGAGATAGTCAAGCTGACCTCAATAGAAATTGAGCGCTACCTACATAGTTCTGTGGACTCATGTTCCAACATGAACTTTATGCCAATGTAGTTCACCCAAGTTTGGGAGAGAATGAAATGAGAAATGATGAAAAATAGACCAAGAATTTGATTAGACTTATAATGTATGCAAAGAGATGCACATCTAACCATAGACAAAGAATCCTAAAATGCATGTTACCTAGAAGCCTAATTCCATATCATGAGCCTAGGTTTTTCAAAGTGTTCTTTAGAATCATTCATCAGAGCTGATGTTGACGTTAAGACTTTGAGACCTAAGCATAAAGTGCTTCCTATAGAAAAATAAATTAGGCATCATAAGTATGAATAACTAAGAATGACATAAGATTCCAATTTCACTGAGCTAGTTCAAATGTGAATACTTATAACTAAGGTTAATGGTAAAATAATGACCAAAATCAGAGTTGAAATGATTTAAATTTAAACAAAAAATCAAAAACAAAGAAAAAGATAAACATAAATGAAACTAACTTGAAATCAAGATATGATCTTAATTAGGAACAAAATCTTTGAAAACAAAATTCAAGAACGTCTTAATGACATGAGACCAAGATATGAATAATCAAGATCTATGTGGACCATCAAGGCATTCTTGAACACAAAAGAGAAAAGCAAAATCAAATAGAAAAACAAGACACCAAAAAAAAAATTAAAAAAAAAATGGTCTAATAACAACGTAATAATGTAGGATCAAGATATAAATAATTAAGATCCATGTAAATCATCAAGATGATTTGAAACACAAAAGAGATAAGAAAAAACAAACAAGGAAACACAAGACCAAGATGACACAAAAAGTAAGGAAAATGAGAAGAAATAAAAGGAGAGGTACAAAAGCATAACAAAATACAAATAAAACACAATAAAACACCAAGAGAACTCAAATAAACACACAAAAACAAAAACCAAGTTAGTGTATTTTAAAGATAAATATTCATGTATGTGAAGTAGAGGCATTACTTTCTACCACATCATAACAAAGAGCAATGACAAGATAATTGTTCCCTAATTGGAAAAATGACAGAAGAAATGGGGGAAGAGAATAAAAGGAAGGGGTTGTCCAAGATGACTCCAAATATATAAGACAAGTGGATGCTTTCTACATAGTTCCATGGATGCATGTTTCAACATGAACTTCAAGCCAAATGTAGTTCTCCCAGGAAATGAGATAGCAGAAAAATGATGATCAGACCAGCTTGATTAATGTTATAGAAGAAATAGAAGATATGACCAAAAAAATGAGAATATTCTGGCAGACAAGAAGCTGATGAGATGAGAAATAATGACTTTGCAAAATGGCAAGAGCGTAATATGGTGGAATGGGAATGTACAAATGTATAGAAGCATCAGATAATGTTTTGTTCTTTTGTGGATCATATTCTAATGTTTTTAGTATTTTTTGGATAAAATATGCACAAGGTGGGACCATTTAGTCAAGGACATGAATGTCTTGAGAGTAGAGGTTCTAATAAGGTAGCTAAACTAGTTGCAACAGCCCATGCTCACAAATCAGTGAGATCAAGGATCTTGATAAAATAATAAAGAGTAGCAAATGTGATATAGAATAATGTGCAACCTGAAGTAAAAAATAAGTATCTGCATTCACCTATCTGTAACAGTATAGCAATGATCTAAAACTGAGAAGATGTTTTTGTTCACTTTTTTGAAGATGCACAAGACTGTCCTGACTGAACTACTTTACAGAACTATTGTTGAGGATGTTCATAATGTTCATGAGACAAAATCAAGATCATAATTGGTCAAGGGATAAAAAGTGTTCAAGTTTATAGCATTCCTTAGACATAACAAAGAATATGTTTCTCAAAGAGAGAAATCTAGAATGGGATGAAGAATGTGTTTAGAGTGCCAAGGATTCAAAGCCTTTACTGTCAGGAATCATCAAAAGTGGATCAAGGTAGTATAGAATGTGTTCGAGGTAAGATAAAAGGGTGGGATAAAATTATGATTGCACAAGTTTCCCCCAATTTATGGGTCTTGTAGATAATGGTTCAAAGTTTTTCATGCATACAACCTCTTAAGGTGTATGATTTTCATGGGCTCTAAAAGTTTTTCACCATTAGGTTTAGCCAATCAATATGTTCCTAATCCATAGTTTGCTTTGACAATATATGGTCCTAACCAATTAGGCTAAAACTTGACTTTCTTTATGGGTTCAGCATTCATATTTTTATAATTCTCTTTCAAAACTAAGTCACCAATCTCAAATTCTTAAGGGAGAATGTATTTTTTGTAGCTTCTCCACAATCTGTTCTGATAGGTCTACAAGTTTTCTAGGGAAACCAAATGCTTACCATTAAGAATCTCTAGTTCATGCAATCGTGAGGCTCTATAGTCTTCATTTACTTCAATGTGCTCTAGTGATATTCTTAATGATGGGATCTCAATCTCGACTAGGATGATATCTTCAGTGCCAAAAATAAGGGAGTATGGAGTAGCTCTAGTTGGGGTGTGATGATTGGTTCTATAAGCCCAAAGGGCAGGAAAGAGTTGTAAATGCCAATTATGGCCAACATCATTGACAATCTTCTTTAAGATGGCTAGAATGGTTTTATTCGATGCTTCATCTTGTCCATTGCCTGGTAGGTTATATGGAGTGGATTTATTGTGCTTAACCTTGAATTTTAAATAAAGAGATTTCACATCCTGGTTCATGAAGGATCTACCATTATTAGATATAATATGGGTTGGGATGCCATATCGACAAATGATATGGTAATGAATGAATTTAGCTATTTATTTCCTAGTAACATAAGTGAGAGGAATGGCCTCAATCCACTTGGTAAAGTACTCAATTGTAGTCACAATGTGCTTATGGCCATCTAAAGATGTCAGGTTAATTTTCCCAATGAGATCGAGACCCCATGTGGTGAATGGTCATGGTGTTGTAATCAGCTGCAATGGTAAGGAAGGTGCATGTATCAATTTGCTATGCTGATAACAAAGAACACACTTATTTACATAATTATAAGCATTTATCTCCATTTTAGGCCAATAATAGCCTATTCTAAGGAGTTTCTTTTCTAGGACTACACCATTGGTATGGGCCCTACACATTCTTTCATGAACCTCCTTTAGTGCCAGCTTGGATTCTCCCAAAGATAAACAATGATGAAGCATTCCATCATAGACTTTATGATAAAGCATGTTTCTAAGAAGGATATAACATGTTAAGTGATGAAGGAGTAGTTTTTGTTGGTTGTTGGAAAATTTGGTAGGAAATACATGACTATGGAAATACCTATAAAAATATTGGTATCATGGCAGCTTAGGTGAGGGATTAGGATCAACAATAGTGCATATCCTATCTAAATATAATACAATATGTGCCAGTTGAAGAAGATTTTCAATCAAGAACTGATACTCTTTAGCACTATCATGCATTTGAATCATAGAACCAATTATTTCCATGGTATTGGCATATTTGTTGTTGACTCACAAAACTTGCTCAAATTGTAGAGATTTAAAATGTGTTTTGAGGTTATCGACAATTTACTTATAAGGAACAAGCTTATCATCCCTTGTTTGATACTAGTTAGTTGTTTTATTTATGATTAGCTATGAATATCTATAGACCTTTAAGATTTGAATATCCCACTGTATATCAAGATGGAGCCCTGTAACCAATGCCTCATATTCAATCATATTGTTTATACAATGAAATTATATATGGAATGTTTTGGGGATCAGATCCCCCTATGGTGTGATAAAAAATAAGATAGCTCCAAACCCTAACGATGTGAAGGATCCATCAAAATAGAGCATCCACTATTTAGGTTCTTGTGATGCTTGTTCTATCGTCATGATAGAATCATCTGGAAGGTCAAAGTTGAGAGGTTGAGTGGTTGTAATAGGAGCTTCTACAAGTTGGTCAGCAAGAACTTGTCCTTTGATTGCTTTTTGATTTTGGTACTCAATATCAAACTCACTGAGGAGAATAATCCATTTAGCCATGCATCTTCGAAGACATGATTTAGATAAGAGGAACTTGAGAGGATCTACCTTCACAATAATAATAGTTTTGTTATTTAGCATATAATGTCATAATTTTTGAGTGACAAACACCATAGCTAAACATGTCTTCTCAATAGGCATATAATTATGTTCATAGGCTACCAATTTATAACTTAAATAATAAACAATGTGTTCCTTACCATGATCATCATGCTAAGCCAAAAGTGCCCCTAGTGCATGTTTTGTGGCTGATATATAAAGAAGCAATGGCTTTCCTTGTGTTAGAGGTCATAAGACTGGTGGATTGGCCAAGTATGTTTTAGGCTTTGCAAATTCTATCTAACAATATTCATCCCACTGAAATGTTACCCCTTTCTTTAAGAGTGGGTAAATGGGTGCACTTATCTACCAATTGAGAAATGAACCTGCGTATAAATTGGATATTTCCTTGTAGACCTCGTAATTATTTAAGATTATTTGGTGGAGGCATTTTGATAATAGCATTGACCTTTTTAGTGTCAACATCGATCCTTCCTTGTGATATAATGAACCCTAGAAATTTTCCTAATGTGACTCCAAAGACACATTTATTAGGATTCAAGAAAACTTTATATTCATGAAACCTCTCAAAATTCTTCATAGAATGTCAGGATATCTAGCTCTTGTTCTTGATTTTGCTAATATATCATCAACATAGTCCTTGATAATGTCATGCATTATGTCATTTAAAATGATAGTCATTTCATGTTGATATGTGGCTCTGACATTCTTCAAACCAAATTTCATGACTTGGTAATAAAATGTCCCCCATGGAGTGGTAAACATGGTCTTATGTTGATCTTCAAAGGCTATTTTGATTTGATTGTAATTGAAAAATCCATCCACTAAAGATGACATCTTATACCTAGCAGTTGAGTCGATGATCATGTCGATGTCGGGCAGAGAAAAATCATCTTTAGGGCATGCTTTGTTGATATCATAGATATTAGTACAAATACATATGCCTGGTGTATTTTTACTCACTGGTATTATGTTATAAACCCATTTAGATTAGTCTAGTGGTCTGATAAAATTGGCTCCTAACAACTTTTCCAACTTTGCCTTAACCAAAAGGGCTATGTGTGGATGCATCTTTCTTAATTTTTGCTTGATTGGTTTAGCACTAGGGTGAACAACAAGATGATGCACAACTAAATTTGGGTCTAATTATGGTATGTCAAATTATGCCCATGCAAATATGTCTATATAATCCTTAAGAATGGATAGAATATGTTCATGTTGTGCTTCAGTAAGGGAAACTCCAAGATAAACAATTTTGGAATCCTCATGGGTTCCCAAATTCACTTGTGTTGTGTTTTCCATAAGGATTGTGTATCCATGTTCTATAATTCTAAGCAATATATGGTCATGATCATTTTCCTCTATTATATCTTCTTGTTGTTCCTCCTAAAGATTTGGATAATATGAAGAATTAGAATTTGCCTTCTCAGGTAAAGGCAAATTGGTAAAAACCTATGGAAATTCAAGAGTAAAACACTCAAATATTTGATGTTGTTCTAAAGAGATGATTGTATTAGCTATGGAACTTAGGCTAGATGGGCTTTCTACATCTTGAGGGGATGAGCAAACTTTCCTACTTAGGAGTACCTAAAACATGTTTTCACTCAAAGGCTTGTCTTTTTCTTTACTTTTTCCCTAATCAACAAGTTCCTCAAAGAGGTTTTCACATGAAGATCTTGATGTTTTTTCTTTATTATGACCAAGAAATTTTGTTTGCTCTCCAAAGTAGGTAGAAGGATCTAATGAAAAATGAAAACCCTGCTTGTGATCACCAATGGGGAATGCATCTTGTAGGCCCATGTATTCTACAATTGATTCTTCATTTTGGAACTCATCGAGGGATATGACCAAATTTTGTTGATCCCAATCTATGAGTTAAGGGTGGAAAATGCATAGGTTATAGTGAGGGTTTGATTTAGGATGGGAAGTGCCAATGGTAAAGATATAATGTCCTGCTTCAAGAAGGGAAGCACCATTAGGATGGTTTTTTGCTTTAGGATGGAAGGCTCCAATAGGCATTTGAATCAAACAAATCCAAGTCATTAAGCTCATTGAAAAGGCTATAATGGATCATTATGTCACTACTAGGAGTCTCATTACATGTCACTTTAGAAGAGTCACTATCAAATGTCATGAGGTCATCCTCTAGTTGTTTTAAATATGAGACCATGGTTCCAATTGATAACTCCAGCTGATAAGGGTTCTAAAATTATTTGCACCTGTGGGCCAAGGCCTTTCTCTCTATAGTCAAGATGATCCATTATCTTGTTAGGGATAGGATACTTTAGATTCTAAAAATAATCAATAAGGCCTTCTAAATGTAACCAATCTCCCTTGAAAAAATCCTCTCTATCTTTCTTTGGTGCAATTATAGGTACAAAAACTACATGAGGTTTTGGTTGTTTCTTCTTTGGTTACCAAATTTGATTGGGTTTATTAGGAGTCTGGGAAGTTTTAGGCTTACCAAAATTTTTAGGGGATTTTGGTAATTTTTCAATATCGAGGATGTCCTTTAGATGGTGCATGGAAATGCCTATGTCTTTAATAATAAATGGCTTGGCTAGAGCTACAAGAAATGGATCAGCCAAAGTGGAGGTTAGATCACTAGGGTCTAAATAATTGGATGGAGATGGATGAGAAATGATGGATTTATTCTACTTTGAAATGAATTCAAAACTTGGGCAATATTTATAATTATGAAACTCTACTTCAAGATGTTTGCAGTATTGATATGGCTGCTGATGAGTAGGAATAGTAACCTCGATCCCATCATGGGGAAACTTAAATAATTGGTGAAGAGTAGATGGAATTTCTTGTACTTTATAGATCCAAGGATGACCAAGAAGTATGTTATAAGGAATCTCAATATCCACAATATGGAATAATTTGTGATGAGAAATAGACCCAATGATGATTGGCAACCAAATTGTACCAGATGACTCCCTCTCAGTGTTATCATAAGCCTTGATTGTAATAGTTTCTTATTGAATTTATTTATCCATGTAGCCCAATCATCGCACCAATTTAAGAGATGTGATGTTTAGCTCTAAACCATTATCTATAAGAACCTACTTGATCTTGTGATCCATAATGATTATCTCAATGTATAGTGGGTTATTGTCATTTGGGCTGAGGGTGGACATGTTTTTTTATCAAATGTGATTTACCAAAATGAAGACAAGTGTCCAACTAGGTTCTAGAGCTGATCAAGGTTTATATCATTAGGCACAATAGAATCTTGCAAAATTTTGTTGAAGATGGTTCTATGGACATTAGATGTCTGAAAGAGTTCTAATATGGAAATTTGTGAAGGGGTTTTATCTAATTGATCCATTAGACTATAAGGCCTTTGAATTTTGAATTGAACTATGTTAGTCTTTTTTAAGATAGTATTTAGCTTTAGACCCATTGGCACAATGTTCTCATTAGGTTTTATGGAAGAAGTGGGTAAAGGGCCCTGGATGGTAACTCTTACGTGCCTAGTTACAATTGCATAGCCTACAGGTGGCAATGAGTTATTATAATTAGAAGAGAAAGGCAAAGGGCCTTGGATGGTGACTCATGAGTGACTAACTATATTACTACAATTTTAGTTCAATGAGGAGCCTTTATAATTAGAAATAAGGTGTTGTTGTTCAAGATTAGTAACCTGTGTAAATGGAGTAGAAACATGATGATGTGAACTTGAAATGATATTACAAGGGAGAGAGGGTGCTAACCCTATAATGATGGGTCCCATGTTGTGAGGAATATGAGATTGGCCATGTAGTTTTACAGTAACAGTGGTAATGTGGGTTACAAAAATGCATCCCATAATATTATTATAGTCATAAGGTACATTTTTATAAGCCACATTATTAGTATGGGCATTATGATCTCAAGTATGCTCATTATGATTTTGACCTTGTTGTTGGTTCTAATTCTACCTCTGTCCTTTATTGTGACCATTTTAATTATTTATTGGTGGTGGTGGATCATGTCGAGGAAAGGGGTCTTTGTAGATTTCCATATCCTAATTTATGTCTTGATTAGGGGCCAACTTAATTTCTACTTCACCATTTTCAATAAAGTACTCAATAATATGTCATAATTGAATGCAACGATATGCACTATGACCAGCAACATAATGAAAGTTACACCATTCACTCTCTTTGTACCAATCTGATTTTGGTTGATCTTGAGGAAATGGTATTGATATTAGCTATACAATTAAATTAACTACAATGAGCTTTTGTAACACTATTTCAACTGATTCTCCTAACTTGCTAAAGACTCTAAAATTGTTATTAAATGTCCTTCATAGAGGTTGTCTCTGCAAAGTAGGTAGTGGATTTGGGGGAGTTAATTGTACATTTGGAGGAGGCATAGCTTGTACCATTTGTACATGTCTTGTTTCAATCACCCCATTTCCAACCATGTTCTTATTTTTGTTAAAGCTTTTAGGTTATCCTGCATAACTATTTGAACCAGTGATTTAGTCTGATTAGATGCTTAACCTTGCACAAAAATCTTAACAATGCCCTTAGCAATAAGAGCCTTCTCAATATACACTCATTTGTCAATAATTTCTTCAAATGAGTTAGTACAAGCTAACCATAGATTATGCACAACTTTAGGATGAAAATTCTATGCAAAGATATCAATCGATTATTTATTTGGAAAATTACGTTAAAATGGCCTACCAATGCTCTCCACCTTTGTAGATATGTGGTGAAACTTTCACCATCACACTGCTTAGCTTTGCATAAGTCAACAATGGTTAATTCATGTTCTATATTCTATGAGAAATGGTTAACAATTTTTTTTGATAAGTCATTCCAATCCACAATTGATCCCTTGGATAGTTTAAGTAGCTAATCAAGAGCTTGTCCCGCTAAACTTCATGGAAATAGTCATAGTAAGTACTCGCTACTATAAGCAACCTCTTGACATAAGATGAAAAATTCCTATATGTGCCCACATGGATCTCCTTTTCCTTTGTACTTGTCAAATTTGGGTGCCTCAAAATGATGTAGAAAGGGGTTTTGGAGAATAGATAAATTAAATGGATATGGGCATATCTCATCAAATTTGTACTTTTTGACTCTATTATTCATCTCCAATATTTGAACAATTTCCTTCATATAATTGCATTCTTGCATGTTTGGTGCATTTGTGGATTTAATAAGATGTTGTTGGGGTCGAATGTGCCCCTGGTTTTGTGTGGATCTATAGGGAGTGTATACCTTTTGATCCATGACTTGGTTCTAATTTACTCCTTGAGTTGAGAATATAGGCCATTGATTCTTGGATTGTAAAACATTCCCTGAATTTGGTTGTTTTGTACTTTGTTGATTTTGGAAATTTCTATGTTTATTTACCAATTTTTATGTTGGTTAAAAAGAACTAGCCAAATTGTCTTGAGGGATTTCTTCTATTCGAACTGAATGTTTGGGTTTTTGAGTCTGTAAAGTAACAAGAGGTTATTAATGATTGACGAATGTATGTTTCATGTCAAATGAAAAACTTTGTAAGGTCTCTCGTGACTTAGCTATTCAATTAGATTACCTTACTGCACTATGGTAATGTCCTCATCTAATATTTGTTGCATACTTTCAACCACATTTCCTTTTTATTTCGAAGCATCATTGTGAATTGAAGTGGAAACTAGGGAGTCAGTTAAGTTTGTGACAAGTTGATCTGCATATCGTTGACTTATTATCTTGATCTTATCTAGAAGATTTGGACTAGTGGGTTTTGACTCTATTTTTATTTCTTTTCCTTTGTTAGAGTAAGAAGGTATTTCTATTCGTGCAAAAGCTTGCTCTTTCCATCATTGTTCTCCTTCTCTAACTAAGGTATGTAATTATTTTGATGGAATGTCAGAAGGTAGTCTAGCACCTACTTCTATTAATCTAAGAAGGGCTTCATCTTGATCTTCTTAGGGTTGATATTCATTGTAATCATCTTTGGATCCTACTATTGCAAGAATATCATAAAAAAAAATGGGGCTATCTTGACCATCATAAAATTTATCATCTTCATAACTAAGGCCATAAGAGGCCCCACTACGAGTGACCCTTTGAGTCATGTCTAAAAGAGTTGTTCTATGTGTTTGAATAACTTTGGACCAATGCTTGGCAACCAAACAAAGTATGCTTTGGCTCTCTTTTAAACAAATAACCAAGGTACCAATGAGACTATAAGGGAGGGTGGTTTGAAACCACACACAATTTAGAAGATTTGGTTTATGAGTTTATTCAACCTTTGGTAAGGTTGAAATCATATAGATCAGAAGAGGGTAAGGTAACTCAAAGACCTAAGGTGAAAACTAGTACACCAAAACCTAGATCTTTCTGATACACCCGTACTGTAAAATCTAGTTTCTACTTTGATAAGTTGACCCTAGAAGTTTAAAAGAAAGCTCTCTAGATTATGAAGAAGACAAAATGGACTAAGCAACTCAAGATGTAAAAACATACGTGAATCCCTAAGTATAAAGCTAGGACCAAATAGGAAACACAACATCACCACATGATTCCAGTAGGATAAAATATGTTTTAGGACTCAAAGCGTGAGTGATATGCAAGATGACTTGAGTCCACCAAGATGATAATGTGATTTTGAGTCTTAATAAATGACCTTCAATCCAAATGGAAAATTGAACCCAAGTTAGAACAAGCTTAGTGTGCTTATGGCGAACCCACTTTGACACACCAACCTTAGAACTTAGAAAGGTTCAATTTTGAATGTGGATTATAAATGAAGGATTTAAACAAATTAGGTCAAAGATCTAAACTCAATTGAGCAGCATGACTACGCCAAAGTGGATGACATGGCACAAAGTTTTTTATAACAATTTAAACAAGGAAAAGATAAATTTTTCAATTGGATAGCGTAACACCTCCCTTGCTCAAGAAAATGGAGGACTATGTGTTTTGGTTAAATTCAATGAGTTAATAAGTATTTTTAGACACAAATCAAGACCAAGTAAGTTAATGCCAAAAAACAAACATCTTAAGTCTAAACTGAAAGGGTATGGCAAAGTGGAGTCTACTAAACTATAAATTTTTCAATCATTCTAGGGGAATCAATTGCATAATGACTTTCACATCAAATGATGCAAAAGACAAGCATAGAAATTGGGTGACCATGGCATTGGCTAGTTGTAAAAAGGTTTAGTATTTTTTACAACCTCTACATCCTATCATTCACTTAGTGTAGTGAGATGTCCAAATGTAGATATGTCCCATGTGCAACTCCAATTATGAGCCAAATGAAGTCAATGTCAGTAGATGAAACCTTAGGTCAAAGCTTCCCTAAAGAACTCATGGGAGGTTATGACATCCCCCTCATAAGCCAAGTTTGCATAAAAACAAAGAAAGTATGAAAGTAAAAAAACTTTAGGGTCATTTTCAAGATCACCCAAACTTTAATGAGTTTTTGGGGAGTGATTTAGATGACATTCTTTCTAATCCTTGTACTGGGCTACTTACAATAGGAATGGCACTTTGATTCCAAGGGTTTCCTAAATGGGACAAATGGAAGAGCATACATGCAATACCCCTCTCTTTGCCAAGCAAAATTAGATCAAATAACTATTGAAGACAAAAAGCTTGAAATGGTGAGTTCATTTTTAAGCCCAAATAGAAAATGAGGCGGTGTTCATTTGATCCCTTGGTCTTAGTTTCAAACTTTGAAAACATTCACCATAAACATCTAATTTTTTTGTAAAACACCAAAACAAGGTTCCTAATTAATTTTTAAGCACGTAAAAGGTGATCTAAACATGTTTTTAGTAAATTTCAAGCTTGGTCTTATAAAAAAAATGTTAGCATGTCCTTTAGCCTTGAATTTATTTTATGTTTGAAATAATGAACTTAAAAAAAAGAGCTCTTAGGTCTGTGTTTTAAGAAAAACATAGTGACTGACATCGGTTATATAACTGATGATGCTTACATTTGCTAACCGATGACGGTTATCTAACTGACATTGGTTATACTAATGCGACCGATGATAGCTATCCAACCGATTTCATTTTTACTAATCGACATTGGTTACTATGTAAACTTGTGGCAAACAAAAATGGCAAAACAAAGTTAGAAAATTAATTTTCAAGAGTTTTAATGATCCAAATGAATATTTTAAAGCTGCATAATGATATTTTTCATGTGTGGGATGCATTTGGTCCCACTAGTCATGCCAAGATGTAGAGAGGATTAAAAATCAAGTTAGTCAAACATTAGTCCATAAATAATGAAAAATGCATAAAGAACTAACTAACTAAGCCTATTTATTGATATAGGAATTACAAAGGATAACAAGAAACAAAATGAAAGAAAGCAACATCATATTACCTTCCTAAATGGATTTTCCATACCCATGTGGCTCAAAAACATGTTTTCCCTAGATCAAGCATCCGTGTATTTGTTGAAAAAGGTGGCAAACTCCTCCAATGTCTAAAGAACACTCAATAAAACCTAGGCTCATGATTCTAGATCACTAAATTAGCCTATCAATGAATCTTGTAAACAAAATCAATGATCAAATGCAAATGATTATGGAAATAATTTAACATTATAAATTTTCAATATTCAAGCTTAAAATCCATGTCCATGGCCTCTCTATTTATAGATTTTTGAAATTGGTCAGGATCAACCATGACCATCCATCTCAAGATTGAGATGTGTGGCCATGGATAATCCTAATATTTAGAATTAAACTCATTAATATCCTCAAGATAAATAAGCATTAAAGAGGCATGGGAAGAATTAACTAATCATGTGTGACCCATAATCTTGATATTTTATGCACTTATGGCTTGATGGATGCCACCCTATAGATGATGTCACTAGGTGATGCAGATATTCAAAATTAATTTCCAATAATGAGATATTCAAAAAGATATATGGAATTATTACTTAATCTCTTAAATTATATTAATTATCTTAAGTAAGTTTAGTCAAGTTTAGTGAAATTCTTTGAAAATTGGTGCGCAATTAATCAAATTGATGAGAAAGTCATATTCGAGGTGATAATTTGACTAGAGAGAAACTAGAAGGCTATGTTAGATGCATTAGATTTGTATTCCTATTTAGGATGTTGCCAACATCAAATAACAATTTTACATGATGTGTACTAATAAATTAGAAGAAAAGAATGATCTAGAGCACTAAATAGGAAATTTGTTATTTTGAATTAAAATGATCTTATCAAAGTTAGTTGTCCCATAAAATTAATTGCCTTATTTAGGGATACTTTCACCTAAATTAGCACTTGTAAGTGAAAAGTTCATACCATTTAGAGTGTTCTATGGATTTTGACCTAAAATGTGCATTTGAGTGCAATTCGAGTAAGATTGACAATTTCAACACAAATAGTGTTAGGAATTGGATTTCTATAGGACCTATCTTGCATCTACCTCACAACAAATAGGTATTTAGTTTGAGTCATCATAAATATCACTAATGTTAAAAAAACTAACTAATACATATCCACATTGTACAAAATATAACATACAATTATCATATCATGTACTCTAATCAACAATATTACTATCCCATTATAGTATATGTCATAAAGCTCAAAAACCAAATCAATAGTAATCAGATATTAACCATACTAATAAATGGATTAAAGGTATATAATTCATAAGGTGAAATTGAGATGTGACATTATTCCTAGCAGATGTAAAGGCTAGATTTTTTTCTATGGTAAAGCATTTATATGCCAACCCTTTTAGTGTTTTGAAAATAATTCTATATTTTTTTCAAGGTGAGTTGTGTACTTGAGCCAACCCTTTTAGGTTTTTCAACATTCAAACAAAATTTTGAGCCAACCCTATGTGTTTTTCACCATGCATTGAACTCAAATAGAACATGTATCAATTGTCACTCTTGTTCACATAGCCAAATTCATGGGACCTACTTGTATTCCCTTCTTCATTCCATTGGAGGTTTCATCAATTTTGGTAGACATATAATTTAACATTGTTATTTTTGTTCTTTCATTGTATATGGGTACCTCAACAAGCCTAGTTATCAGGACCCATATTTATGAGCATAAGATTCTTCATCTTTTACTGCATCACCTAAGTTGATATTTAAGGGTTGTCTTAATGTGTCATATTCACACTTGATGTGAATTATACCTTAGGTTGATATGTTACCAGGGTGTGATGTTTTATGTGTACAACATTTTTAATATGTAAATTTAAGTAGCATTTATCATCACATGTGTGAAAAGGGTGAGGTGTAACTTGGAGAATGATTATATCCCACCCTTCACTCAACCATTTAAAATTTCTCACTCACATCTTATTTTTCCTATATAAGGACCCTTTATGTCTTTGTATAAATATAGATTGGATATTAGAGTCATCTCCTGAGCTAGTGGAGATCTAGCCTTAGAGATTCATGTTTTCTTTTTGTAGTTATTATTAGTTGCACATGTACATTGTATATTTCACTAATGGAATACAATGTGATTATTGGTGAATCTCTTGCTCTCTTTTGAGTAATGTTGTGTGAATAGAATTTATCATTGTAGAATTTTCCTAGGTCCTCTTCATTTTATATATCACCCAAAATAATACATCTCAATATTTTCTACACTGTTAACACCCTCTCCTTTAGAAATCTCATTGGAATTGTAAACAATAATTGCCTTATCTGAAGGCAACCCACCACATGCTTTGATTTCACAACCATTCTAACCATTAATGTCAATAATAATAACTATTTTCACTTAAATTTTCACCCTTTGAGGATATGTATCAGCTCTCCTCATCTAAGTGGCACAATTGAAACACTTATAGTCTTGTAGGTAGCCTAAGGATGAGGTGAATCTCTAGATAGGGCTAGTTCCCTTGATGTACCACTTTGGATCATTACTACACGTAAAGTTTTGGGGGGAAAAGGGAGAAATAAAATTTAAAATAAACTATCCTAAGGGAGGTGATACACCAAATTGATTGATGATTACCAACCAGCTGCATGTTACACTTGAAACCAAGAGACTAACCAAACATACACTTCTTCAATCTACATCTTCTTAAATAAATATTACATTATGAGGTTATGAATGAATGTTTAGGCCAAAAGGACTAGAAAAGAGGCCTTGAATGGAACTAGTGAATAGAATAACTCACTCAACCTTGACACTTTCTAAAACACTTCAATTTCCCTACAAGAAGAAGCTTTCCAACTACAAATAGGATGAAATAATGAGACAACATGCTAAGTAAATCATAGTTATCACTAAACAAGATCAATCATCTAAGTAGAACAAACTATGATAGTCATGAAGAGGTAAAAATTAGTAGTCTTGTTGATCAAAAGGTATGAAAATGAGCAAGGATTATCCATACTCAGGTGGAGGATAAGTTATAATGGCCAAAATGGTTAGTTCTTATAGAACTTGAGAGAGAAAGGAAAAGAGATAAGTTCAAGGGTCACAAGGACACTTGTCACGCTGAGAGAATTAGTTACTTGTGCATGAGAAGAGGATGTGAGATGAACCATGAAAGGTAATAAGTAATAGGTGTCTCTCCAAGTAATGAAACTCTTGCAAAGTGGCATGAAAGTTCTCATTCTAGCTCAAAAAACTACATTAATGATTTGGACCTATTTGAACATCCCAAAACTAAGTAGGGATAGGTCTGATGATTGGAATGAAGGGGAAGTCTTTTAGACATGGCCATCTGGAATCATCTAGAAGCAAATCAGCACCATCTATAGTCTAAAACACTCTTCCTTCATGCACCCTGCACACTTAGCCTCCAAAAAGGCATCAATTTTCTATTAAAATATAGACCCTCCATGTCCTTAGAGGCATTAAGAACAACTTAAAATTAGTCTACTTGAAGTTTTCCACCCTTCTCATTAGCTTGCCCACTATGCTAATTTTGATTAGCTAAGATGAAATAGTTGGTTTACATACTTAGGAGTTATTCCAAGGAATTAAATGGCTATAGGGAATTATATTAAGTCCTAATAATTCCCCCAAACTTTATGTCATCTTTAGACTCCTTTTAGAACATAAAAAATACTCAAAAAGGTCAAGAAAACCCTATTTTCACCTTATCCATACAATTCTATACAACTCAAAAGGGTGGAAAGGATCTTGACAGAGTCTTATGCAAGGTTAAATAACTTTCATGATCAAACTAGGCCATTAAATTAGAATCCCATCCTAATTTTTGTCGTCAGGTCTTGACTGAGGGTTTGCAAGGGTTTTAGGCTTATTTTTGCACTTAAGGTTTGTTCATAAAGTTATAACATTTAAGATGCAAAAAAACCCATTAATTTGATGTTGAATACCCCTAATAACTTCCTCAAACTCCTTTGGCCTCCATGAAAATCCTCCAAGAAGATGTGAGCACTCAAACTTGCCTTATCAAGCTCTTTCCTCCATTTCTTGCAAGTCTAAGTTATATTTGGGCCAAAAATGGATCCCCGAGTAACTTATCTACCTTTAAAAAGATTTAACACATCCATCTCCATCCTATAAACATGTTTCAAGGGGGTGTAATTCCCATCTCATGATAGAAGTGTGACTTCCCATTTGGCCTTAGGCTTGAACCTTGCCTACTAGGCCTATCTACACCTTTGAGGATTTAGATCTCCTTTTTAGTTCCCTCATTATAAATAAGTATTTTCATGTTGTATTATATGTGTTACAAATTTCCAAACTTTTTTTCCATGTTTAACTAGCCTCTAACTCACTTGGCTATTGCCATTCCTTAAAGCTTGTCAGTCTGTGCATAAGGGGAGTGCCCTCTGTCTGAGAAAAAATAGAGGGTACTTCCCTTATTCTCTCAAACAAAATGAAAAATGGAGGGTATTTTTAAAAAAATTAGTAATATTTTCACAAAATTTTATCACCTAGTCATCTCATATTACCTTCCTAAAGCACAAAAACCAAAATAGATAGCTAGGCAAGGCACTGTGTGTAGGCTTCTACCAAGTGAAATGTATATTTCAATATCAGAGCATTTTCTCTATTGGTTTGATATAATAAGGGTATTTAAGATGTTTTTCATCATGATGAGAACACTTAAAATTTTTCAAACTCTCATATTTCATGCTTACATCTTGAAACCCTTTCTTACTCAGTCAGGCCTGACTGGTAAGCTAACCCCACATGTATGCTTCCCCTACCTATGGGTGTTCATGCATGTTTAAGTCTTGAATATAATTCTCAAGTAATTTACAAATGTGATATTTAACACACTAAATCATGTTCATTCCAATCTAAGTCAAACTCATACCTTGATATGGTCTTAATTGTTTGCTCAAGCTCATTATCCCACTCATTCACAACTAACTATGTTTCTTACATAATAGGGGTCCTAACTATAGGTTAATTTGCATGTTTAACCTCAAAGATAATGTACACAGCCTACTTATATCCTCCTAGAGTAATTTTATATTATTTAGGTCTGTTTACTCCATACTCAAGCTATATTAACATTGCAAGCAACATCTCCTATTGACTATCTGAGACAATCATCTATAGTGGTTGTAGGTGTATACTATAGGTGTTAGGCCTTCAAAGCATGATTAGAACACTTTTTAAATTTTACATGGTGATTTATAAATTATTGGACTCACTGATCACCCTAAGCTTAGCCTAAACTATCTTTTTGACACATTATCTTAGTTGATTGTCTGCCTACAGTCACCTACAGCTGACTAGGTAGGGTCATTGTAGGTGTTTACAAGACTGAAAGATCATCATGCTTGCTTCCTAAGACACTTGAAAATTTTGAGGAATATTTAAATCACTTTTTATAACATCAAACATACCCTTAACACTCATATATTCAAGAAAGGAAACCCTTCTCAAACTTGAACCTTATGTTGGTTGTAGATGAATATACTCAAGTTATTTGTACGGACTGTAGGTGTGTATGGGAGACAAGAGACAATGCATTGTCTTCTTTAGATGATATATTAGGCCATGAATTCTCTTTTCAACCATCTAAGACCATATAAATGTGAATACATGGCCTAATAATACCAACTTGGATGAAAAATGTTCATTTTAGTCTCAGACTTGTAGATGATAATGTAGGGTTTTAGTGCATAATTGGGCAAATTTGAGGCCCCAAACAGTTAAGTTTCATCAACCTTATACCATCCAAAATTTTCCAAGCCATTTTCCTATGTAGGGGATACAAGGTGAGTACACCTAAATTCTTCCAATCTCATGACAACCTTGTTGTTTGCTTTTGACCAAAAAAATTAGGACCTTTATTTTCACATTTTAGGGATAAACTCCTTGAACTCAGTCATCTGCCTCCTTCAAGATGTTTACCCTTTAATTTTTCCATTTATACTTTCCAATAGATATGTCATGATCAAAACACCTACTAGGAATTCAAGGAGGGTTCCATTATATCTATTTTAACAATCCATTGAGTACCTCAGTCCTTTGGCAACATTACTTGTAGGTGATCATTATCATGTACAAGTAGGCATTATGAATATCTTCCAAAAATTATATGATGTATGAAAATTGATCACTCTTAGTCCCTTATATTCTCTTCTAATGCATATTTATCACCATGGTAATCTTTAAACTAGTCTCAAGACCCTTACCCCAACATGGTATTCTCCTCTAGGCACCTGTTGCACAATAATGGTAGACAGTATGAAAATTTTGCATATGTATACCATAGTGTTTTCTTTATCACTTAAAAACTCACCAAACTACCTTATGTTTCTAGAATTTATCTCACATATTTTTAACCTTCAATTTCTCCTTTACAACATGGTCAAATCTAAACCATCATGGTTGACTGTACATGACAATCATAGAGTAGACTGAAAGTATGGTGTCTTATGACTGCACCCATGGAACATTATTTAGAGAATGAGATTCAAAAATAAAATGGAACTAATATGTAATTTAAAACATTAAAATCAACCTATTCAAACCCTCTGAATCCATTTTCAAGCATGAATATCTTAAAATGGTGAAAAAACTATATGTAACACAACATAGTGCATCCTCCTGCAACTTAAGATGATTTACATATCAAAACATCATGAAACATGAAAAAAATCATGGAGAGAATTATATAAGAGACTCAAAATCCTCTAGAACCAATATCAATAGATAGTTTGTATGGAATTGTCTAAAATGGAGTAAAACCTATAGGGTGCACAGATTAGCAAGTAAAAAAGCATAGTCAACTTCATGAGGATGGTTCATAAAGCATAAGCCATAATTTTTAAAACTCTTGTTATATAAATTAATATATATGAGTTTAATTTCACCTCTCATAGGTGTTTGACCTATAATTTTTCTTGCTAACTGTACCAAGTAAAAACCTAGTGATCACTCCTACATGTCTAGAAGGGCAAGAAAGGAGCACAATGGTTTTAGGCCTTTTTTATAACTTTTTAAAAATTTAAAGAACTAATATTAGTGTGAGTAATATTAATAGTCATATTAAAACCTTATCCCATATGGCACACTTCCCCATGATCTATACAAGTGCCAAACTTTTTTCTTTTCCCAAGAAATTTGCTTTTTCTTCTGAAGAACCTACCACCTTTCAGTTATGTTAGTTGATTAAGACCTATTAGGACACATGAGACATTAAATCACCTATTTTAACCTTCATATTTCACAAGGATGTCATATAACCTATTAAATGCTCTATTTATGACCCCCAAAATGACTCAAAATGATATAAAGACAAAATTGACTAATGACCAAGGCTAGTATAACATGAAATCATACTAAATGACCTATAATACACATTAATAAATAATATTAGACCCATAAAACACCTATAACTTAAGTGTTTACCTATATGGGCCTCAATTTGACTTTCAAGATTAAATTTGGTCAACAAATTGGTGACTCATAGGGGTAATATGTCTGCTATACTAACTAGACCAGTAGCCTTATCAGTCCATTAGGCTTAGGGAGTCATATAAAGTTTGAGACACAACAAGAGGACCTTAAAAATAATATTTGATCAAGACAAGACCAATGACTACCTCAACCACACAAAATGAAAGACACACACGCAAAGCAAAAGCAAACACACATGTGCTTCAAGAGCACTTATGGAACACACACACCAAACTAAACAAACCAACTCAAACACTAACTTGGCATGATGTTCAATGATAACCAGGCATCTGCAAATAGTTTAGATATGGAAATTAATTCTTTCTTCACCCAAGTAGACTCAACCTTCTCATATGGATCCTTAATTACAATCTCCAATGGTGGTTTAACAAGGCATACCTTCTTGATTTCCATAGTGCTCTCAATAAGATTGGGTTTCTTCTTAGCTACAAGTTATTCTAACTCATCAAGGAGATTTGCATACTCTATACAATCTTGGTCATTGTACTCCATGGAAAAATCTTTCTTCACCTTGTCATGTACTTGGCTCTCGACTTGGAAAATCTCTTCAAGCTCTTGAAAGAGCTTCATTTGCAGTTGTAAATCATCTTTGTCCTCTTTATCATTTAGAACCACTAGCTCTTCAATCTTATTTTCTTGATGTATGAGGTCATAAAGTTGGTGTTCTCCAAGTTCCAATGCATCTGATGGTGATTTAAGAGCAAGTTTAGGTATTGGGTCATCTTCAAGGACAATATATTGCACCTTGGTCTCAAGAGAGTTTTTTAGGACTGCAACCTCTTTGAGGATGACTTGAAATTGTTCTCCATCCTTAATAGCACATTAATATTCAACATTTAGGACCTCTTGAGGGATCTCAAGTTATATCTCAGCTGCCATAACCTTATTTTTCTTCTCAAATTCTACAAGATCTTCCATCTCATTCTCCTTCATGGTGATGCCAAGACTAGGCATCTTGAAATCATGCAACCTATCCCAATGAGGCTACCAAGGAGGTATGTTTTCTTCAAGAAAGAGTTATAAATTTTCCTTGACCAAATGATCCTATTTAGGTTCCCACACCATAGGTCCATCAAGGCAAAGAGTGATGGGGTGAGGACAAGATGAAATAGTTAGTGGAAGTGGAACATAGAACTCAAAATCAAATTGGGAATGAATTGTAAGGGGTTCTCGTAGAAGCTATTGAGGAATGGGAGTATAACCTTGGGCTAAAATACCTTGGTTTTCCTCCTATTTGACAATCACTTCATTTCCATTTTATTTTAATTGATCATTCTCTTAAGAAAGGTTATATGAGGTGTGTTTAGGCATAGGATCTTCTTTTGGGTCTAAATCTTCCATCACACCTTGACTTAGCAATTTCATCCTTGACTCTAACTCTTCAATTTTTTTGGTAAGTTTCTCTTAGAAAAGTATCTCTTTAAGTTGATATGCCTCATCATAAGAATAAGGAGTAAAATAGGGCTCATATGGAGGACAAGAAGTTTCTTAAGGAAGGGTGGGAGGGGCTTGCATAGATCCAAGTTCTTTCTCAAATTCACACTCTTTATCAAGGCCTTTATCCTCTTTATTTCTCCATGACTCCACTATCTTATTCTAGATTAGGATGTTAATATTAGGAGTCTTTTCTTGAGGTGGTGATGCAATTTTAGGGATGGATGAAGTATTTAAGAAATTTGGAATCTCCTTACGCTTAGCTTCTCCACCTTATCTCCAACTAGGAATGTCATATCTAGAGGTCTCTTATTGAGGTGGGGATGTAATGAGAGGGAAATGAGGGATTTAATTCCACTTCCTTTGCTACTAACATGGACTGATTCATTTTTTTATTGGCCAACTCAATCTGCCTACCAAGATTAACTTTAAAAACAAGGTTTCTATTTTCAAATCTCTCTTCCAACTGATGGGGAAAAGGATGAAATTGTTAAGCTTGATTGGGCTCATGAATAGGGGTCAAATAGGATTGATATAAATCTTTTGGAAGTGGATAAGAAGGTTGATATGTTTGGTGAGGTTGTTCTTCATTAACTCTTAGCTTATCTTCCAAGGATGCAATCAAGCCACTTGCATCTAGCATCTCATTTGTAAGCCTTTGCCAATTGGCTCTCTTAATAGGTGCCCACTCTCTTTTGACCAAATATAAGTCATATATAACTTTGTGAATAAACTATCTACAAACATCTTGACCATGTCTCTTTATTGTATCAAGCTCTAACATGTACTTCTCATAGCCCAAGAGTGTCTTCTTAAAAGTTACAATGGATTGATTGAAGAAGTGGATAGGTTTACTAGGAGAAAGATATGGAGAAGACTAATTGTAAGACTAATATAACTCATGACAAGGTTGGTTATATGGTTGATAAAGACCATGTTGATAAAGGGATATAGGTTGGCTATAAGACTGGTAAGAATCACACCAAGGCTGATAGGGAGTGCCATAAGCTTGATATGTCTCACCAACTTGTGTAAAATAGTACTCAACATCAAAACTAGCCATGAAACCTCAATAGGAAGAAAGAACACAAAGAATTATCATCAAAAATATTTAGAAGGGATACCTAGGCTATTTGACCAGTTGATGTAACTTCAAAATCACCATTGATGCTTAGATAAATGCCTCCAAAGGCTGATGTGTTGAAAGACACCATCAAAAATCTTTTAACTTCTTAGACTAAGAATCCCATTAAGCATGCCAAAAACTATTTTCACTTGGATTTTCAACATTTTAGGAGATGTCTCAGCTCTACTCATCCAAGTGGCACAATTGAAACACCTCTAGGCTTGTGGGTAACCTAAGGATGAGGTGAATCTCTAGATAGGGCTAGCTCCCTTGATGTACCACTTTGGATCATTGCTACACCTAAACCTTTCAGGGGGAATGGAGAGAGAAAATTGAAATAAAATTATCCTAAGGGGTTAATACACCAAATTTATTGATGACTACCAACCAACTGCATGTTACATTGAAACCAAGAGACTAACCAAACATACACTTCTCCAATTTGCATCTTCTCATATCAATATTACATTATGAAGTTATGGATGAATGTTTAGGCTAGGAGGACTATAAAATATGCCTTGAATGGAAATATTTAATAGACTAACTCACTCAACCTTGACACTTCATATAAAACTTCACATGCCCTATAAGAAGAAGCTTTCCAACTGCAAATAGGATGAAAGAATGAAACATGCTAAGGAAATCATAGTTATCATTAAGTAAGATCAATCATGAAATTAGAACACTTTATGAATAGTCATGAAGATGTAAAAATCCATAGTATTATTGATCAAAAGGTATGAAAATGAGCATGGCTTCACCATACTCAAGTGGAGCATAATTTACAATGGCCAAAATGGCTAGTTCTTATAGAACTTGAGAGAGAGATGAGAAGAGAGAAGTCCAAGGGTCAAAAGGCCAGTTGTCAAGCTGAGAGAATCAGTTACTTGTGCATGAGAAGAGGATGTGGGATGAACCATGAAAGGTTAGAAGTAAAAAGTGTCCCTCCAAGTCATGAAACTCTTGCAAAGTGGCATGACCGTTCTTATTCTAGCTCAAAAAACTACCTTCATGATTTAGACTTGTTTGAATGTCCAAAAAATAATTAGGGATAGTTTTGATGATTGGAATGAATATTAAGTCTTTTAAACATGCCTCTCCATGAATTGGTTTTAGTCATGGTCATCTGAAATCATCTGGAAGCAAGCCATCACCATCTACAGTCTAAAACACTATTCCTTCATGCACCTTGCACACTTGGCCTCAAAAAAGGCATCAATTTTACATAAAAATCCATGGGATGGTGTGAATTATATGTTTCAATACCATCCATGTCCTTAGAGGCATTAGGAATACCTTAAAATTAGTCTACTTGAAGTTTTTCACCCTTCTCACTAACTTGTCCACTATGGCAGTTTTGACTGGTTAAGATGAAGCAACTAGTTGAGGCACTTAGGAGTTGTTCCAATGAATTAAATGGACATAGGGAATTATTTTAAGTCTTAATATTTCCACCAAACTTTATTTCATCTTCAGAATCCTTCTAGAACCTAAAAAATACTCAAAAAGTTCAAGAAACCCCTATTTTTCACCTTGTCCATACAATTCAAAAGGGTGGGGAGGAGCCTAAAAAAGTCCTATCAAAGTTAAAATAACTTTAATTATCAAACTAGGATATTAAATCATCTTCCCATCCTCATTTTCTCCAGTGGGTCTTGATTGAGGGTTTACAAGGGTTTTAGGCTTGTTTGTGCTCTTAAGGTTTGTTCATAAAGTTTTGACATTGAAGATGTGAAAAAATTACACTAATGTGATGTTGAGGACCCATAAAAACTTCCAAAAACTCCTTTGGCCTCCATGCAAATCCTCCAAGAAGATGTGAGCACTCAAACTTGCACTATCAAGATCTTTCCTCCATTTCTTTTAAGTCTGAGTTATCTTTGGGCCAAAAATGGATTCCCCTATAACTTCTCTACCTTTCAAAATATTTAACACATCTATCTTAATCCTATAAACATGTTTCAATAGGGTGTAATTCCCATCTCATGCTAGAAGTGTAAGTGACTTCCCATTTGGCCTTAGGCTTGAACCTTGCCTAATAGGCCTATCTGCACATTTGAGGATTTAGATCTCCATATTTAGTTCCATCCTTATAAATAAGGATTTTCATGTTGGATTATATGTTTTTCAAAATTCCAAACTTTATTTCCATGTCTGACCAACCTCTAAATCTCTTGGCTATTGCCATTTCTCAAAGCCTGTCAGTTTGTGCATAAGGGGAGTGCCCTCTATCTAAGATAAAAAAAGGGTAATTTACCTATTATCTCAAATAAAATTAAAATTTTAGGGTGTTTTTCAAGTTTTGAGGACTCTTTCCACAAAATTTTATCACATGGTCATCTCATATGACCTTCCAAAAGCACTTAGGCAAGGCACTATGTGCAAGCTTCTACCAAGTGAACTATATATTGCAATATCATAGCCATCTCTCTTTTTTTTTGATATCATAAGGGTATTTGATATGTTTTTCATCATTATTAGAACACTTAAATTTTTTTCCAACTCTCATAGTTCATGCTTACATCTTGAAACCCTTTCTTACTCAGTCAGGCTTGATTGGTAAGCTAACCCTACTTGTATGCTTCCCCTGCATGTGGGTGTTTATGCATGTTTAAGTCTTGAATATAATTCTCAATGAATTTATAAAGGTTATAGTGACCAAAATAAATCATTTTCATGCCAATCTAAATCATATTCATACCTTGATATGGTTTTAATTGTTTGCTCAAGCTCACTGTCCCACTCAGTCACAACTAACTATGTTTCTTGTAGAATAGGGGTCCTAACTATAGGTTAATTTGCATGTTTAACCTCAAATACAATGTAAAAAACCTCCTTATAACACCCTGGAGTCATTTGATATTATTTATATCTATCTGCTCCATAATCAAGCTGTGTTAACATCACAAGCAACATCTCTTGCTCACTGTTTGAGGTAGTCATCTATAGTGGTTGTAGGTGCATACTGTAGGTGTTAGGCCTTGAAATCATTATTATATCCATTTTTTAATTTTCCATGGTGACTTAGTAATGATTAGACTCATTATTCACCCTAAACTTAGCCTAAACTATCCTTTTGACACATTGTCTTAATTCACTATCTACCTACAATCACCTATAGCTGACTATGTAGGGTCATTATAGGTTTTTACAAGCTTGAAAGATAATCATGCTTGTTTCCTAAGACACTTGAAACCTTTGAGGAAGATTTAAATAAATTTTTAAAATATCATACATACCCTTAACACTCATATATTCAATAAAGGAAACCCTTCTCAAACTTAAACCTTATGTTGGTTGTATATGAATATGCTCAAGCTATTTGTATGGATTATAGGTGTGTATGGGAGACAAGATACAATACACTATCTTCTTTAGATGATCTCTTAGGACATGAATGCTCTTTTCAACCATCTAAGACCATCCAAATGTGAATGCATGGCCTAATATTTTCAACTTGGATGAAAAAGGTTCCTTTTAGACTCAAATCTATAGATGATAATGTAGGGTTTTAGTGCATAATTGGGCAACTTTGAGGCCTCAAAAAATCAATATTCATCAACCTTCTGCCCTCCAAACTTTGTCAATTTATTTTCCTATGTAGGGGATACAAGGTGAGTACACCTATATTATTACAATATCATGACAACCTTGTTGTTAGTCTTTGACAAAAAGATTTAGGACCTTTGTTTTCACATTTTATGGATAAACTTCCTGAACTCAGTCATCTACGTCCTCAAAGATGTTTACCCTTTCATTTTTACATTTAGCCTTTCAGTTATATCTATCATGATCAAAAAACCTTCTAGGACTTCAAGGAGGGTTCCATTATATCTATTTTAACAATCCATTGAGTACCTCAATGCTCTATCAACATCACTTGTAGGTGATCATTGTTATGTACAGGCAAGCAGTATGAATATCTTCCAAACATTATATGATGTATGGACCTTGATCAATCTTAGTCCCTTCTATTCTCTTTCAATGCATATTTATCACCATGGGAATATTTAAACTAGTTTCAATACCCTTACTCCAACGTGGTATTCTCCTCCAGGCATTTGTAGGTGCACAATAATGGCAAACAATATGAAAATTTTGCATGTGAATACCATAGTGTTTTTTTTATCACATGAAAACTCACCAAACTACCTCATGTTGCTAGAATGTATCTTAGATCTGTGTAACCTTTAATTGCTCCTTTACAACATGGCCAGATGTCAACCATCATAGTTGACTATACATGACAATCATATAGTAGACTGAAAGTATGGTATGTCAGGTAATCTAGAACAACAAACTACTCTGATACAACTTTGCCAGGAACTACTGCCCACTAAGGGCACACTTGATTACCTTTGTATTAGCAACTAAACACGGAATTTAAATAGAATGATAAGTAATTAGAAATATGAAACAACACAAAATATGAGAGACAATACCCAATTGTATTAATACTCAATCAGAAGAAAATACAATAAAGAAGATGCCACACTTCTTCTTCCCACACCTCTAGAGCTCCCACACTTCTAGGGTTCACCTGTAATTCTCCTTCAATAGTTCACTCTCTCAATTATGGTCACAACAATCAACTCAAACACAGAGTTATTGTTCACCTCCACCAGTCAGTAACAACGCTGCCAGTACACCAAGTACACAACCATACTCCAAGTAGATCTCCCTTCTCTTGCAACAACCTACAAATCAACAGACCTTACTTACCATGTAGATATCTCTACAACTTGAAGAACCCTTGTCCTTGCCTCACCAAGTCCTTATGATTCTTGAACCAGTACCCCGGTGGATCTTCTACCAAAACATGCACAACCTGCAACTCTCACTGATCATACACACTCAGCACCCATTTAGAACTAGGAGAAGCTAATCCCTGCTCTCTTCTACAAGCCCTCTTGGCTATCTAGCACTCTTGATCTCTCTCTTCTGAAGGAGCTAATCTTTGCTCTCTCACTCTAGTACAATTTTACAATACAGCCCATGAGTCTATTATATAGATCTCATGCATACAATAATTAGACCCTAATTACAATAATTAGATCCACAGCTCAAGACTAAAATTAGCCTCTTAACATGCAAACAACCGATTCGTTAACAAACTATTCATCAACTCGTAGTTCTGGAACCGCACAGGCGATCGACATCGGTCCCTATCTGCTTGGAAATGACCGACGTCGGTCGATCCCTGACCAATGTCGGCAGCTTCCTGTCCACTCCCGACCGACGTCGGTTGGCCTGACCGATGCCAGTGTCTGTGACACTTCAACAACTCCTCCTGTTTGCATCCTGGTGAAGCTTTTAGCTCCATAACCTAAAAATCTCCCACTTGGAGATAAACAGCTGCACTTATACCTGTACCTGTACCTTCATCTAGTTCATTTCCTAGCTTGTATCCCTCTTCAAGTTCAATTTTGAAGACCAACCACCACACAACCTATGGTGCACCTCCTGTCATCCAAGTAACCTGCCACATCTGAACCTACAACTCCATGTAGTGAAGACCTTGACCCTACATAACATGAATCCCTACTGCTGGTCCCTCTCAGATACCTGAGAATCCACCTTCCCCAAATTGGCTCCAAACTCTCTGACAACTCCCACTGCTTGGGAAAACTCAGGTCTACACCAGACCTCATGTGATTTCAAATATTATTCTAAGCTCAGCTTGAACTGTCCAGCCCTTGGTGTGCTTACTGGTTCTACATCCTACGTATTAAACCCCGCCAACACCTTCTTCACATCAGCTCCAACTAGAGATAAAATCAACCTGTGATCTTCCATGTCTCTTATGCCAAAGAATTTCACTGCTCTCAAATTCTTCATGACATACCTCTGAACTAACTTTACCTTTAGCTCAAAAACTCCCTGCATGTGTAACCCTGCAACAAGCAACCACACAACAGTAACAAGATAATGTTGCAATCATCATCCAACCTGGTAAAGACAAACACAATGGTTACACTGACATTGACTGAAGCCCTGCTTTGTCATCCACCTGTCAAACCTGTACCACTATCCTGCAGCTTCCTCAAGACCATATACCCTGGTCTTCTGTCTCACGTATCCATCCACTCTCTTCTTTAACCTAGGAATCCATTCATCTTTCAGTGCTTTCATCCTACTGACAACTCTACCAAATCTCCCACTTGGTTCTCTTCTGAAGAATTCATGCCATGCTCCCACTGATTCCTGGATTCTACCTACATTGCCTCTTCACGTCTTCCTGGTTCTTGACCATCAGTAAGCAACAAGTAAGAAGGTGAACAACGAATATGAGGTTCACTTACCCTTTCAGTCCTCCACATGGGCGTTTGAGACTCCTTGATAGCTTGCTGTCTGCCCAACATCCATTCCAGTGACCGATCTCAGCCATCTCCCAATCTGCACCTGACCGACGTCGTTTCCCTGCGACTGGCCCTTACTATCGACGTCGGTTCTCCATGATCGATGTTGATCTCCACCTACCCGACACCACTGACTCTGCTGATCTGCACATGACCGACGTCGATGCCTGTCTATTCGATGTCAGTTTCCCATGACCGACGCCGGTACCTGTGTTTTCCTGTGAGTGATGATTTTTTACCCGTGAGCTCCCCTTGGATAAAAAACCCTATCCAAATTAACACATCCCTGCTCAGAATAATTCAGTCCCCTTAGCTGATCTCTGTCCATCATCTCCTCCATGAACACCAAGGCTTTCCAGTTCTTAAGTTTGTCAAAGATATCTGTCTTTCACTTAAAAACATGCATTCCCTTCTTACATATGTGACCAAGCCTACAAAGCCACATCTCTGCAACAGAAGGTGAATCAGTAATATAAGTAGATAGATAAAGGATACCTACTTTCTTACCACCGTCTAATTCAAGTGCATCCTCTGTGAGAGTTACTGTGCATCTCTCATCACCCAACTTTCCTGAATAAATTAGACTCATCTCCAAGATTGGTACCTGCATGACCTCATTCAACACCCGTGTGTTACCTGTCTGCAATTTCAGCTTCACTTCCCCTTTGCCAACCATGTGACAAGGCTCACCAACCCCTAAAAAAATCTCTCCAAAGTCTCCCTGGACATACTCATGAAAAGATGCTCTATTTCGGGCTGCATGGAAAGAGGCAACAGAATCTATAGACCAAGATTCTACTTTATCCAGAGCATCCTGTGAAAAAACACCTGCAACATCTGCTTCTTCCTTTTCTTCATGCTGATCTTCTACCAACTAGCAATCTTTCTTTACCTACTCTTTCTTTCCATCAATCTGTAATTGACCATTCGTTCTATTCAATTTCTCCATTCGTAGCTTACTTTCTTCTACCATTGCTATACTCCCACTCAATCTGAAACCCCTGTGAGTGACCTGTAATCAACAAACACTAACCAAATCTGATACACCCTGTTAGTAACTTAACCACCCTCTGATACCAACTTATCAAGATTGGTACCAACCTGGTCCACTTGCTCCTGCAACCTTAGCTCTAATACCACTTGTCAGGTAATCTAGAACAACAAACTGCTCTGATACCACTTTGCCAGGAACTACTGCCCACTAAGGGCACACTTGATTACCTTTGTATTAGCAACTAAACACGTAATTTAACCAGAATGATAAGTAATTAGAAATATGAAACAACACAGAATATGAGAGACAATACCCAATTGTATTAATACTCAATTAGAAGAAAATACAATAAAGAAGATGCCACACTTCTTCTTCCCACACCTCTAGAGCTCCCACACTTCTAGGGTTCACCTGTAATTCTCCTTCAACAGTTCACTCTCTCAATTACGGTCACAACAATCAACTCAAACACAGAGTTGTTGTTCACCTCCACCAGTCAGTAACAACACTGCCAGTACACCAAGTACACAACCATACTCCAAGTAGATCCCCTTCTCTTGCAACAACCTACAAATCAACAGACCTTACTTACCATGTAGATGTCTCTACAACTTGAAGAACCCTTGTCCTTGCCTCACCAAGTCCTTATGATTCTTCAACCAGTACCCCGATGGATCTTCTACCAGAACTTGCACAACTTGCAACTCTCACTGATCATACACACTCAACACCCATTTGGAACTAGGAGAAGCTAATCCCTACTCTCTTCTACAAGCCCTCTTGGCTATCTAGCACTCTTGCTCTCTCTCTTCTGAAGGAGCTAATCTTTGCTCTCTCACTCTAGTACAATTTTACAATACAGCCCATGAGTCTATTATATAGATCTCATGGATACAATAATTAGACCCTAATTACAATAATTAGATCCGTGACTCAAGACTAAAATTAGCCTCTTAACATGCAAACAACTGGTTCGTTAACAAACTATTCGTCAACTCGCAGTTTTGGAACTGCACAGGAGACCGACGTCGGTCCCTGTTTGCCTGGAGATGACCAACATCAGCCGATCCCTGACCGATGTCAGCAGCTTCCTGTCCACTCTTGACTGATGTCGGTTTGCCTGACCGATGCCGGTGTCTGTGACACTTCAGCAACCCCTGTTCGCATCCTGGTGAAGCTTTTAGCTCCACAACCTAACATGGTATCTTGTGATTGCACCTATGGAACATTATTTGGATAATGAGATTGAAAAATAAAAGGGAACAAATATGGAATTTAAAACATGAAAATCAACCTATCCCAACCTTCTGAATCCATTTTCAAGCATAAAGATTTAAAAATGGTGAAAAAACTATCTGTAACACAACATAGTGCATCCTCCTATAACTTAAGATGATTGCATATCAAAACATCATGAAAAGTGAAAATAAGCATGGAGAGAATTATATAAGAGACTCAGCATCCTCTAGAACCGATATCAATAGCTAGTTTGTACGGACTTGTCCAAAATGGAGCAAAACCTATAGGGTGCATATATTAGCAGGCAGAAAAACATAGTCAACTTTGTGAGGATGGCTCATAAAGCACAAGCCACCATTATTTAAACTCTTATTATGTAAATCAATATCTATTAGTTTAATTTCACCTCTCAAAGGCATTTGACTAGAAGTTCTCCTACTGACCGTACCAAGTACAAACCTGTTGATCACTCTTGCATGTCTAAAAGGGCAAGAAAGGAACAAAATGGTTTTAGGCATTTTTTATCACTTTAAAAACATGTCAATCACAAATATTAGTGCGAGAAAGATGAAGAGTTATATTATAAATTTTTACCACATGGCACACTTCCCTATGAGTTGTACAAGTTTCAAACTCTTCTCTTTTCCTAAGAAAATTGCCCTTTCTTCTAAAGAACCTACCACCTTTCATTTATGTCAATTTATTAAGACCTATTAGGACACATGGGATGTGACATCACCTCTTGGAACCTTCAAATTTTCAAAGGAGTTTTTACAACCTATTAAATGCTCTATTTATGATCCCCAAAATGACTCAAAATGATATAAGGACTAAAATGACTAATGACCAATGCTAGTATAACATGAAATCACACTAAATTACCTATAATACACCTTAAGACATAATATTAGACCCCTAAAAACACCTAAAAATCAAGTTTTTACTTATAGGGTCCTCAATTTGACTTACAAGGTCAAATTTGGTCAACAATAATATCGACTTATTTTCATACCTCAAAACTTATATCGATAAGATCCCATTAATCCACATATCTTCTAGCATGAGACACCACATTGAGGTCAATATTGATGTCAAAGTTCAAATTTCATGTTGCTTGGAACTTATCTCTATCTATTGTTAGTGTAAGTAGTGTCGTGACCTTCAACAAACACAAGTGTTTCCTTTCTTCACCATGCACAGTCACATTGGTGAAATCTATTGAATCTTGTCTTTCTAACCTTGTATATTTTATGCTCAAAATTTTCACTAATGACCTATAAGTTATTGTTTTCATCCTCATCTTCCTTTTAGTCCCCATCTGGGATCTCCAACACCTTCTCTATTTTATTTTTCAAATAACTCTCTTTTTTCAAGCTTGTGAAAAAGAAAAATCCTCTAGCTTCTTCCCACACCTAAAGTAAGGCTCCATCCTCTTCAACACCACACAAATGGCCCAATCCAATCTTTTCCTAGTTCTTACTCTGATATCTATAAACAAACATTTTTTAATGAGGGAATATGACATAACTCAATTGTAAAATTTGTTCCTTGATTAACATGGAGAAAGAAACAAAATACCTTAGCCTACATTTCTACATTAAAAACATAATATAATGATAAACCTTTCATATATTTGGAAATATTAAAGGATTTTGAAAATCCAATTAAATAGAGTGTGTTGGGTGTGAACAAAAACACTAACACACTCTTATATTATCACATTTTTGAAATCCTTGTAGAATTAAACAATTTAAAAAAATCACTTCGTCATCTTCAAAGCTTGCATGTAAAATCTCACCAAATCAGTCAAACATTTCATCCACAAGGTTCTTGAAAATTAGCAATCTTTGTAAATTATTTAACAATGCCTTGTGAACATGTAATAAACATAGCAAACCCTAACAACCAAAAACAAATTTGCATAGAGAATAGAGAATAGTTTACGACATGCAAATAAAAAATAATGGAAAGACTTAAGAAATATGGTAAAACTTAAATAAATAACTCAATATAATTCCCCAACCTTATAGATACAATCTATGTAACATTATCTATAATAAATGCATTGACTTTCAAATCAATGCACAAATCCTTCCCACAATAATACACAGTGGAATGTCATTCATGGATATTCAAAGTAGAGTTGTACAATGACATAGCCCAAGCTACAAGGATTCCATCTTGTTGCATGTAAAAACAACATGGTGAAAATTAGATATCACAAACATAATCTAAAAATATTATCCCATAATAATTAAACCAACAATTATCATTTATTGTTAAAACACTCTAAATTTGAAAATTCATTAAGAAATACAACAATGTCACTTGTGTAAACATCAACACTACCTAGTCTAGTCAAACTTATAATGGTGGTGAAAGTTGCGTCCATGGTAATGTTTGAGTTACTCAAGCGCTCAACCATCATCTCTCTTTGCCATTCTATTTGCATGCTCATAATGAATGAGATGTTCTCTCCCTATAGATTTTTGAGAAGAAATAAGGTGGAACTCTCATCTAAGTGCCAACATGAAACACCAATGGAATTGTAAGCCCTTAACCTATGACACACTTTTCATTTGTATTTTCATTCATTAGTTAATTATTATTTTAGGGGAATTTATCAATATGTAAGGGTGGAATGAATGGGTGTGACTCTCCCTATTCATTCTATATATAAGGATGAGTGTGGCTCACTCAAAGTAGGTTATATGTGAGTTATATCTTATTTTAGGGATTTGGAGGTTGCCCTCTCGATGTGGCTTATTATATATTATATTATATATTAGTAATATTATGATTTATTATTTTAATTGTGAAGAAAGTTCATTATTAGAATCTTTAGGGGGTTTTCTATAAATTAAACCACTCACTCAATTGAACTTATTTCCCATATTCTTCCATAACCAACAGGAGTTCCTTGGACATGTATGATCATCTAAAACCTATCTAAATATTATCGCTCACAAATTGTGTCAATAAAAAACCCATCATAATAAATAATTCAATATATTTATTTATCTTTTTTCAAAGTTTAAAAATATGTACTATTTTTTTCTTTTAAAAAGATAAAAATATTCATCTTCATCTAAATACATCTAATTGTTATATATAATGATTGTAACGTCAAGACTTGCATTTAAAATCTTGATAATAAAACATGTTAAGCACCTGCGTTTGTTATAGATTCCCCTCCTCCTCCATTGCATTTGTGGGTCATTTCTCTTATCCTTATGTCCATAATACCCCTAATAACCACATAAAATGTTACCAAAATAAAAATTCGTGACAATTCAAAAAAAGATTGCATTGTATTACATTCGTATCAAATAAAAATACATAAAATACGTATAATTAATAATTTTTAACTACCCACATATTATGATTACTTTCCTCCTTAACCATACGCCCATACCTCTTACTAAAATCCATAAGATCCAACTCGTTCAAACACTTTTCTTTGATAAATTCATTGGCCCTAATGAAAGGAATATCACATAACATTTTTGGCCTTTACTTACAATATGGTTCAATATAAATCACCCTTTTTACCTCGAATTCTTCCATGTAATCTCATTTCCTATGCCTTTCCATACTTACGAAAATAAAAAGAAATATATACTAATCAAGAAAGAAGATTATGATTTTAATTTTTTTTAAAATTAAAATTTTATTTTTTTATATAAAATATTTTTTTGGTTTAATGTTAAAGATTGAAGAATATTCATTCCATCAAATTTGTTTAGGGTATGATCTTTATTTTATCCCTTTTTTGTATTTGGTAAAATTTATATCTTGATGGATGACTAAATAACACTTTTTATATCATCATTCTCACCATGAAACTTCAACCCACTTAATAATATAATAAAATAATAAATTTTAAATATATAATAATAATTTTTTAAATTAAAATAAAAAACCATTTAAAATAAGAATTGTTGCATCATCTATCCTAAACAATTAGCATAGCATTAAAAAAACTAAATGTAATAGGTAAATATCAGTAACATGAGTCATCAAATAAACATGAGGAATTGCAACACATTAGATAGTCTCTAAATTCAAAAGTACACATAAGTAGAATATGCACCAATCCATAATATGGATGTCAGGGGAAAAACCAAGTTAATGTCCACATTATTTGTGATCTTGTCTTCATATTCAACACCCAATTCAAGGACAATCGATTATAGGTATCTCCAATCTTTTTTATTCACTACAATAATCGTGATTAATAATTAAATAATTATAGAAATAACTTTTTAATTAAAATATATATTATTTTAATAATTATAAAGTTTGACATAAAATTTAAATGTAAATACTGAAATATTTTGTAGGTGTTATTTAAAAATATTTTTACATATTTAATAGAACGTTAACATATATTCATTATAGTTTACGGAAAAATATGAGACTATTAATACTAATGTTAATAAATTAAAAACTTATCTCATTACCTTTCGTGATTCTAAGATTTACTCTTTCATAGACAACACGAGGCTTGATTTTGTTCATCATCTATACAAAAATTATTATTGATCTTCCCCAATTAATATCTACATGCCATTTTCCCCATTGTAATACGTAACGGTACAATGAAATTTTAACACAATTTTTTTTTTTTTGTCTTTCGTGCAAAATCCAAAACTAACTACTAAATATTGATCACAGTCACTTCATTAGTAGTACTCTGAAGCACTCCTTGCCAATTTGGTATTAAAAAGTTTCTTATTTGAGATTTATTTTGATTTTCTTTACCATTACATTATTATCTAGGTTGTGCCTTTAGAAATCATCATCATTCACTTTCTCTGATGTTATTAGAAGTCACGATCATTCGCTTTCTCTTGCACATGTCATTATAGATAAGTTTAAACATATTAAAAAATATTAATTGTATTTCAATTTAAATATTTTAATGTGGTTTACTAAATTGTAATAAATTATACAATATTAAATTTATTTTTCAAGTTTAAATTATTAAAATAAATTTATATTACAAATTTATATATAAATTTAATTACAAATAATTTTAAATACAAAAATAGACCTTATTTATCAATCACTTATCCTTTATAAAAAATAGAAACAATCAAATAACATTACTAACAATTGCTAGCATAAAACAATAAAGGCAATTAAATTTAAAATAAATTACTAATACTCATACCACCAAAGCATGTGAGAAGATGATTAATGATTATATGTCATTTTAATTGTATTCCAATATTAACCTATGTTTTCCTGTCTTTGTATAAAAAATAGGTTATATCATGAATGTTCATGTTTAAATTATAGCTGAAAAGTACCAAACATAAATCAACACTTCATTGCGGGGAATATATACTCAATATTAGTTTTGGGTATATATATAGTAATATAAATATATTCAACAATTTCAAAGTTGAATAATTGAATGTTTTCTTTACAAATTTGGTTTAGATTTTCTATTAAATGAATAGTTTAATAGATCCTTTCATTTGTAAAATTTAATTTTAATTTTAAAAATTTTGACAAGTATATTTTGAATGTTACATTTGATTTTAAAAATTTAATGATTATATTTTGAATATTATAAAAAATATTGTGAAATATCAAAAGGTTGTAGTTAAATTGGTGAAGATGATTGTTTACATTTATCCATTAAAATACAAATTTCACTAGATATAGAAATTCAAATAATTATCTTGAATAATTTTGGCAACATAAATATCCCTTACTCGTGACTACTTAACCAAAAAAACTCATTCATTTAAAAATATGTTTACTCAATATTGTAAATCCATTTTATATTTATTTCTGAAATATACACAAAAAGAATGACAAACTGACATTGTATATAATTCAATAATTACATATAATCCCTTCAAATATATTAAAAGAAAAGTACCGTTGAATGATAATGTAAAATACAATTTGATAAATCAATCCACAAATTCACAAATGGCAACGGGTATGGCATTCGATCTCTGGAGATTTGAATTTCGAAAAACTCATAAGAGTATCCTTTTTGTTAATGGGTTCCATATGCTGTACTGAAAATGAGAGATTGAACACATTCCAACATTGTTACAATTTCTCATATACATATCTGATCTCCAGGTTTGCATTCTGAGATGTTTTGGCCTCTAAATGGACTTCTTTGCTGGCCTCTATCAATGTTTTGCTGCTTCTCCCAAAACCTACAACCTTCTTGAAGACATATCGTTTGGCTTCCCGAATCACGACTTGTTGGTCGATGTTGTTTTTCCACTGCGAATGGGAGTTAGATTCTCCAAACAAAGATCAACAGTGTTTTAGGAAATTTAGCTTCAACAACAACAATGGCGGTTGCAACTGTTTTTGAGAAATTCCATTTTATCGGAGACATTTAGCTTTTCCCACAAGAATGGCAGACTTAACTGTTTTTTTTTTAAAGAAATTTGCATTTTATTTTGCATCCTCCCATTCGTCTTTACCTTTCCGGCTGCCATAAGCTGTCTCCATTAAACCCCATATGTCGACTCATTGACAGCCTGATTAGGTATTTACAAAAAAGGAAAACAAAGTCTGTAGATTTGTGCGAACGGAAAGCACTTTCTAGGCAGGTGCATATTACGCCCAGGCAGTAGTACTAACTAACGGGGCACTGTTGGCAGGGCTATGAAAAGGTATGTTTTGCATGATACTTTCGGGAATGGTCGGGGAAGTTGAGCATATTTTAATCATTGAACATCGTTATTGTTAGGGTGGGGAATGGTATGGGAAGCGGAGTATGTTTTAATTATTCAACAGTGTTATTATTAGTATATATTGGTATGGATAAATGATTTTTTGTTCTAGACATTGAGTATATAATTATCTAATATTTAGCAGAATGATTTTTGGAAAAAAATATTGTGATTAGAGATCAGAAATGTTTCGAATTATCATCCATGATTTATCATGTTTTTCCTGATGATGAATCACAGATGATTCGAAACGAGTCGGATCTCAAATCATACACAGTTTTTTCACAGAATCATTTTGCTCTAAAGATTGTGAAAACATTAAAACTTTTTTTATTAATACTTGTCCAATATTTACTTGATAACAATATAAAATAACTAATCATATCATGACACGTAAGATTCACAACTATTAGATACCTAATGTACATACAATACATGTATATCCATATACAAGTATTGGATCAACATTTTTTTTAATGCATTTCAAATTTATTATTTTAAATCTATTCAAAATATAACTTTCCTTCCAATTAACGAAATGAAACAAAAATATATATTAAACAAATATTGAATTAACTGTAGAAGAAATATCAAGCATTGATGTGACACCATTTAAATGTCACGTAGATACCAAGTTAGGGTGCTCAACTTCTAGGACCTTTTTACCAGCCGCTTCCATTATGTATAAGCTTAGACAACTAAACAAACTTATAAAAAACACTTTAATGTTTTGTATATAAGCTCTAAAATCATGTCCAAAAGAATATACTTAAAATGCATGTTTCATGGCTTTTAAAATATCTAGAAAAGGACTCAATGCAAAAAAGCAACATGAAGAATTATAAAACATATGCACATTACTTGCAAGATGTAGTAAGGAAGATCCACATTTTGTGAGCTGCTAAGAATCACAGTTTAAATTCATTGCATGGAATCACTGCATATTCAGCCTTTAAAGCCCACATCTCAAATTCTATTTCACAACTTGTCTACAGTTTGTAGGCATGCTCAAGAAGGTTATACAAAATAATATGCTTATAGCAAGAGCTGCTAAGCATCACAATTCAAATTCATTGCATGGAATCCATAGTTACCAAATTCGGAAATCCAGATTCATTCGAGAGGGCAAAAAAATCCGAAATCCAGAATTCTTGAAAAAGTTTAGAAAAATCTGATCCAGAATATATACATATATATATGCGAACATAGTTTTATAAATATGCAAAACTGACAAATACAATGAAAAATATTAATAAAATAATATAAAATATTAATATTATATCATATTTAAGGTTTCTGGGAATTTTTTGCACAAAAAATCTTAAAAAACTAAAAATTGAAAAATAACAAGGCCGACCTGGACGAACTTATCCGGGCTGACCAGAAAATCCGGATCTGGTCAGATTTTGTCCAGATCTGACCGGATTTGGTAACTGTGATGGAATCACTACATATTCAGCCGTTAAGTCTGACTCTCAAATTCTAATACACAACTTGTCTACAGTTTGTAAAGCATGCTCAAGGAAAGGTTATACACAAAAAAAAATGCTTATAGCAAGAGCAACCTTACGAGATGTCAAGGAAAGTCCCTTTGAAACTATGCACATTTCACAGGGTGAAACCAAATAAGCCAACGTTATAGCTCAGGATAGTAAGGCTGACTATAGTATCCATTCATTCACTTGGGGTGTTCAACGCTTTATGCAGGGCATCTTCAAGGTACCTATCTGCAGCTTCACACTCGCACCTCTTATCCTCAATAGCCAACTCAGCGAGATACTTATCCTGATAAAACAAAACAAGGTTAGATACTGTTATAAACTTCCTTTGCCAACCAAAAGAGCTCCAAAAAAAAAAAACCTAAGGTTGGTTATTGTTATGAACTTTCTTTGCTAGTTAAACAAGCTCATAAAAAAAATCAACAAGCTTAGATATTGTTATGCACTTCCTTTGCTAATTAAACAAGCTGAAAAACATGTATAGTAAAGTAAGCCTGTTAGAAGAAACCATACAGGTGGTAAGTGTTGGTAAGTCCGCAGAATATTTAATAGGGGCTCTGTTTTCCTCTCCAACTCTTTCCGATTTTCAATAATTTGAATTAGTGCACCATGATTTATCTCAGGAATGTATCCCACTTTGTTCAATACTGTCTGATAAAACATGTGAAACAACAAACTACTTTATAATCAAAGGCCATATTAAACATAGAGGAAAATGATATGAACCAATTAACATATCAGGGAAATTAAATTTGAATGTTGCATTAGAGCACACCTTATAATTGGCAAGCTGCATTGTGTATTGATCTTGTTTTAAGGCCATAACCTTGAGGTTGTCTTCTCTCTGCTGTATTATGCTCTTATGACGACTTGCTTCTTCTTTGAGCTCAGCCATAGTTCTTTTGTGGCAATTTAGGTTTTATTTGAGAATATGGATAGGAAATGGCAATTGTAAAAACATGCCATTATCAACTAAGTAAAAATGGGAAAATTATACTGCATACAATACCTCTTCAAATGAGTTAAGTGTTTAATAGCCTTACGGATGTTTTCCAGAAGTTCGTTTGATTCCTTATGAGCTTTGTCTCTCCTCTCTTCCACATCAATCTTTCGAAGTAGAAGATCTCCAATTCCTACAAGAAAACTAATTTTTTGGGCCAAAATTTAACCACATGAAAATAATAGAATCAAAAGAGGACGAGCCAACAAACATCTTAGACCTTCTGCTGGTTAATGCTTAGATCCCAAATAGATTGGGTGCCAAAAATTAGTTGAATCAAAATGATGAATGAGAGAAGAAATTGCGAACTACTTCCTTTATCTCCAATTTGGGCATTAATTCAGCCAAAAAATCAGAAATGCTTACCTGCTCATTTCAGTATCCTTGATATTCAATGAGTTTGCTACAGTCCCTATTACTTCAGTTGAAGCCATTGCATTCTGAGAAAGATTCTCAAATGCTAGTCCCATGCCATCCAAAATCTCTCTAACTCTTGCAGCTGAAAATAACATAACCGGTATGATGGCTCAATCGACTCATGTCAATATTTTGCCTCCAGACAAACACAAAAACTTTTACCATGTCTCACCTTGACTGCGGTATTCTGCAGATTTCTCCCGTAGGTCAGTGGTTATCAATTGTGCTGCATGTGTGCGAGCCTGTGAAACACTAGCTATATTGTTCAGGTGAGCCACAGCACTGTTCGTGTATTCAAATTCTGGAATCTCCTTCCCAGCAGCTGAAAACACAAAACTAAGCCATGCCTGCACCTCAGCAATCTGAGCAGCACCAGAATTATCTTCAATATCATCTGCATCTGCAAATCCACCCAGAAGTTCCATAATGAACCTCTCTTCACATTAATCCATTTCTTCAATCAATATGCAATATGTGTGCAGAATTTAAGGAGAAATCTATTTTTTAAAGGTAAAAAGGTAAAGGTAAATTTTTAGGTCCAGTCCTACCAAAGCTGAAGCCCACCAACTTGGTGTATGGGACCTTGGTGTATGCGACCCTCACTGTAGGAATAAGGGGACTTAATAACTTCACCTTATATTCATATTGAATGACTCAATTTAGTCAAATTGCTTCAAAAAAATCTCATAAAGTATTTCCTCTCCTTGGAATACGGAAAACTATTTCCAGGTGCTGAAAACTGATATCCAAGTACGGGGGAGATTTACAAGACCCAGGAATCTTATGAAACCTGAGGAGAAGGTATAGAAATTGAAAACACCAGACTGGTCTTTTCATTGTCATCTTGACCAAAACTGATGAGTAAAAACAGGGCTGTTTTCATGAAAGCTAGATAATAAACTAATAACGCTTGATATTGGCCTAATGGAGGCTCCAATTCCTTCTCTCTGGGATGCCAACATGAACTAGCAGAAGTACAATTGGCCACTATCCATATAGATATCAACTATGACTTCAATTATGCTTATGATAATACATTTTTGACTGTTGAACACCTTAGGCATGCATTACTACTCTTTGGAAATTACAACAAACATAACCAGATTATTGACCAACATTAAGGTTGAAGTTTTTATCGCTTAGAATACACAGTCCTGTCTAAAAACTAAATCCACAAGGATCATGCCAAAAAAAAAATCTAATAGTAATAAGTACTGTGTAGTATTAAGCATAACCTTGTCATCCCCACAGAATATATGACACAATGTTTTACATATTAAGAAATTACAGTATAACCATATCTGAGCTACTTAGTCCGTCACTGAGGTTTCAATAGAACATTCCTTGCCATTGCAATTATGATTTATAAGATAAAATGTTCTATATATTAATTATAGAATTTTATGTACAAGGTAAAGTCTATCATTTGAAAATATTCTAGTTCTAAGACCTATAACTGACCGGACATAAGCACATGACAATTTTGGAACAGAAGAACGGATTATGCACATTTATAAATTTAGATATTTTTATTTTTGTGGGATTTTTCACTACATGGGGGTACTTTTAATACTCAAATTATCACTTTGATAACTATTTTCATGAATAGTCATTTCTCTCTGACTTCCTAGCTCATGCACATTGGTGAATAATCACAATGCAGGGTGGGAACACAGAGCACAAAAGCACTTCTAAGCATTTGTTAGAAAATCCACTGCTTTGGGCTTTTCAAAAAAAATTAAAAATAGCTAGGTAAGCTTTCTCTGCTTCTTCTGACAACTTCATCTCAAGTTGAGTTATAAACCTGATTAGATATCTGGAGTTTCTTTCTTAAATATCCACCTAGCAGGAGGTAGGCTTGGAATCATATCAGTTTGAGAGGTATCTCAACGTTCATATGCCAAATAACTTAATTTAAAGTTGAGTTTGGAAAGTTAACTTTCATTAGAGTCCAAGGAGACAAGCCTACTATAAAGTAATCTACCATTAACAAAAACATCGACCCCTCTAAATTGCTATGACAATATCTCGCATAAACTTCCCACACAAAAGCTGCTTTATTGGCTTTCAAAGGAATCCATTAACAGTTTTGAGTCTCATAGGAAATGTCTTAACATGTCTTTTGGAGACAGGACCACTTCCTTCTTTGGTGCTATTTTCATAGAAGATTGCAGATTCTTCCAATTTCAAAAAGCAAACATAAAATTTGATGGCCACTTTTGCCCATCAACCAAAACTTTTGACGAGAATTTGTGCTTAACATTTGACCTTTTTGTCAAGCCTAGCTGGACATGGTCTAGTAGTAAGGCAGATAAATCACCATGATATTCACACGGATTCAATCTCCAATGGGCATCTTCACGTTAGTGAGACCACAAATAATAAAAAGGCCATCAAACATGAGCTTGGGTGCAAGTCTAAGTTGAATTTTGACAGTATTTAGACCCTTCAGACAGCTTCTAAGTATGACGGTATTCTTAGGTTGATGACACATTATCTCCCCCTCCCCCATGCATTAAATGACAGGAGGGTGTATGTGATATCCCATCCACACTGGTTAAAATTCATTGGCCTTTTGTCAAAGTTGGAATCAATTTCAGAGATGTTAAAATGACAAATGAATGTATCCTATTTCTCTCTTGGACATTTGTTTCATTTGTATTGCAAATATGCTTAGATAAACCAACAATACTTACAGCAAACATTACAAGGAAACTTTAAACATCATGTTAAGGGTAATAAAAAAAATAACATTGTCCATGCCGCATTCAGAAGGATTTTAAATGAACGGAAGAATTTAACATCCCCTTCAGGCCTAAAAAAACTTCTCTCTTAGATCTTGAATTGCAAAAATCTATGGATGATTTTACTATATATATTATTTATATGCCTAGGTTATTTTGGGTGAGACTATTATTTTACATTGTTATTATCCAATACCACAATATGATGGAATTTTTTGAATGATCTCTACTGCAGAGCACTCCAATATGCCGTTCATCAGTATTTTATTCCTATAACAAAAATATCCTTCATTGTTATATTTTACCAACTTGCTTCTCTTTAACTAAGGTGAACCTCTGAAGTTGCCCTGGAATTTTGTGTATAGAAGTAAAAATAAGGTTAGAAAATTATCATTGAAGGTGGACATGAAACAGATTTGATCTTGTCTCAACCATAAAATATACTCAGGGAACACTTCACGGCAAACAGAAGCAAAACTGATGTTTCTCAATCAGGATGTGTTGTTGGAATTCAAGCTTAGATCTCCACAGCCAGAACGTGGAATTCTCACCACTAACAACTTTTACAAGACATTGCCCTTTTGCACTAACTTGAGAATTCAGCCCACACCAGCCCCTCATCTAGAGAAAAACAGGGCACATTGTTTGATAAACTTCATGCATAGACAATTGTAGAAACTAAATCAAATTATAGATTTGATTTCAATCTTGAAATATGGTTTCCTCAATTCAACCATATGCACATATGTTGATTGGACTGTCCTCCATAAACAGAAAAGTTATCAGGCACTAAGTTGACACTTACGTGAAAATCCTTTTTACCACGACTTCATTCATCTACTTCTTCACTTCTTTCCCATTCATAACTCAGCTTATAACATATAATGTATGTGGGTCTAGCAACCTTTCTGCACAATATGCAAGGCCAATATCTCTTGGAATAACAAAACACTCTAAATTATCAATCATATCATATTATTTACTTAAAACAAATCTGATTATCCAATTTACCTCATCAGCTTTCTTAAAATATTCTTTCATGTATACAATTATTGTTTTCCCAGGATTGTTTGATAAGTCCAACAATGCATAGAACCAAGAGATCGAAGTAGACATTGAGATGAATTCAAATTTACATTCCTCCAAATCATCTTTTTTCTTTATAAAGCGATAGTAAATGTTCTTACTTCATTTTTCACTGTTTCTCAGAAGATCAATAAATCGGGTTGGCAATATACATGATCACCACAGCAATCTGTTATTAGTAGCAGCTTCTACTGGGCTTTTGGATATATAAGTTATTCAGGCATTTCCAATGGACATTTGATAATCTCTTATTAATTGGTGGCCTAAATATAGTTTGGATGTCATTACCTCCTAGTATTATATCTCTGATTTATGTTTTGGGAAAATGATTTAGGATAGACAGGTGGAAGCACAATAGCTATGGATTTTCACAATGTTGTGTGTTAGATATGCAGTATCTATAGTTTTAACAAATAGGTCTCTGTTATACCATTTGATTTTTCCATTTGGGTAATGATAATATACTATAAGCTCTTTTTCTTGTTCATAAATTTATCATAAGTGTTAGTCTTATGGAAGATGCTTATTTGATATACAAATTGAAAGCATATAATTGTTTTCTGTAAGTTTGTTATGATTTTCTGCGGAGGGTTGTGACATGTGTTTCTGTTAATTTCTAGTTTTTTTCACAGATTGGAAAGTAGATTGTTATACATGTTAATACATAGCTACAGGCTGTGAATTTGCTCAGTATCTGCATTAAATTTTGTTCTGAGTCCAGAGTTTTAAGATAGGCATCTGTACCCTTCATTTTCAAATCGTAATTGTGATAAATAACTCCCTGTAACTTAAAAATGAAGGTCTAACTGAGTGGAGAAATGGTCTTAGGGTTTATATACATCTTTTGGGTATTGGGTTCCATAATTCTATCCTCTGTGGGGTGTTCTTTGGTAACTGTAAGACCTCCCATTGGCAGTGCTGGGAGATGTACTTCTGAGAAACCGGGCTTTTACAGGTTCAGGTCTACCAGAGTATGGATGGAAACCAATACCCTCCCAAAACCCACACATGGCTTCAGGGCGCCTAACCACCTAGCGCTGATACAATGTTCTGGGATATGGACCAAGCTTTGAACCATATATCCTATGGTCTCTCATAGGTACTGCTGGGTGCTCTACCACTGAGCTACCGGCCATTCATGGATTCTGTATTTGCCTAGTGACCTGAACCTCCAACAGGTTTTGCCTATGTCCAGGGTGAAGGATTTTTTTTTCTTTTTAAACACTTGGGTTATGTGGGTTGAAATATTGTTTGGTATATATGGGAGGAGAGTTTGTGATCTATATCCCTATTGCATATGTGTGTGTATTCTCTGTATGGACTTCGTAGATGGGTATCTAACTCTGTTATATTTTGGATACATGGTTACTGATTTCATTATTCTTTTTGTTTTGAAGTTCGGATTGTGTGTTACTGTCGCAGAGCAAGTGCTCCAGAATGTGGCTTGAGATTCTTCTGTCACAAAGCAAGTTCTCCAGAGCGTGGCTTGGGACTCTTCTGTCACAAAGTAAGTGCTCCAGAACATGGCTTGAGAGTACTCTGTCACAGAGAAAATCCTCCAGAACATGCTCCATTACATCCGTCTATTTGGCAGTCGAGCTCAGAAAACAACAGGAGTATTTCAGATTAAAAAATAAGACTAAAGTTGTTTTTCTTCTTTTTTAGGATAAGTTGTCATTACTTTCATTTGGTTTCAAAGGGAAAATCATTGAGCACCCTAGTAAAGCAAGATCTTTCTAATCTAAACAAGGATACAGTTACGAGATGGACATCCATGAATGTTCTCAAAACATACATTCTGGAACTGCAGTGCATTCATCATTTGTTATTTTCACACACGGCATCACTAATTTCCTCGTCACTAATAAGTCCTTAAAAGATGCATTTGAAGAGGAAGGAACATAAACAGCTGCCCACATGAGTTTGGTTTGTTTTGTCATGAAATAGAAAAGCCAAATTCTCAAAGAATATTGGCGGACTAATTAAAGCAGGGATCAATATATTGGAAGATTGAGTTGGTTGTTAGAGCTGGAAACTGTGTGGATGCAATGCAGATGACCAACAGTTTGCCAAAATCTGTGGATATGGGGATTTGGCTTCTGAACATTTTAGTATTGTTGATTATTTGGATAGATGCTGTTTGGACAGAGTGCCTTCTCTAAGGGACACAGTTTCAGAAGCCCTCCCAACTGCAAAGACAAAAGCTTCTGATAAAGGCTTAACTGATTTTGTCTCCTGCAAAGAAGTGAGAAAGCCTTCCTTGAAGTTTGTGTCAGAGTCAGAAATTCCTAAAAGACGGAGCCTTTGGTGTGAAATTGATCCTTCATGTAGTTCCAACAAGACTCCTACATATGGATCCCATGAACCTTACGTTGTCTCCTACACCCATTCTTCCCGTTTCCTCTGGAGGGTTTTTAGATGATATTTTCTGTTCACCTTCCATGCAGTCTGATGCAGATCAGCAGGATGCAGAACATCAGATTATAGTGTAAACAAACTGCAGAAAAAACAGTAGTTTGAGAATGGAGGTGCTAACATTTCGCTTAATGATGGCATACTCTCTATGAATACAAGAGAGTCACATGCTCAATATGCAGAAAATGAGAGGCTGAGCAGATTAGGCTGAAAATAAATTTTCAGGACCACCATGAAGACAGCCTCAAACTCGAAGAGAATAGGCCAATTGATTTTTTTGGATTTGGACAGTTTGACACTGTAAATGGAGATGGATTTGCAAATAAAAGTCAGAAGCCAACCGTGCTTTCTGATAGGGATATGATTCAAAGGCAACCTGCCCCAAAAGAGGCAGAGAAAAACAACACCAAACAAAAGAATTATTTTCTTGGAACCTTTATTTTCTGCTGGAGTAGGCAACCCAATCCCTTAAGATGATGCAGTCACTCATCAGGTATGATAAATATTCAGTCGCACTAACCAAAGGTATAAGTTCTTATATTCATTGGCAAAATGACTGATGGTGCCAATATTTCCAGGTGTCAAAATTCTCATTGACAGTTAAGGAGTTCCACATTTTTGCTGCACCAAACAAAATCAACAAAAACTCTCAGGTCCATGCCACAATCATCTCTTGGCTCTGCATGTGTGAAAAGGCAGGCTATCAATGAACATGAAGATGGTGTGTATAAGACTTCAAGCACACCAGGGTGGCCTAAAATGGATGATCTGGTTTTCAATAGTAATGATTATCAACTAAGAAATCTGGTAGAATGAAATGTAAGTTTTGCTCTGAAGGCTGTGGTATTGCTCCATGATTTAGAGAGTATAGGTGACAGGATTTCCAATGGAAGCAAGCCTCTAGATAGAAATACACAGGAAGGCAGTTCTCTGTGGTCGCCAAATGTTCATGGGACTGATTCTTTGTTGTCAGCTTTTTCTAGCTCTCTTCATGTGGATGATAAGCAAGAGGTAAATTTAAAAGGTACTAAGCCAATAAAGGATCTTAAAGGATCCAGTGATACAAGCCATGGAATAGAGGCTGGCCTGTTATCAGATGTTAGCAGGTTCAAATTTTAAATTGTATTAGGGAAAAAAACAAAGATCTAATGCAACTCACTTTGAGAGGATTCTTCATTCTTGGTATGCTGGTTTTTCCAGCAGCTCTGATGGCTGCTAAGTTCTTCAATGTGCAAGAAGAATACCATCTTATTTCTCTTTCTTATATTCTTTTAGGACACTCCATAATCAGACATACATGAAGAGCCACAAGAGCAAGGAGAAAGAATGATTGCAATAACGATGACAATTACAAGACAACTCATAAATGGGCACTAGATTGAAGAGTTGATGAACATTGATGGTATAAGTGAAAAGTTGCATTACAAAGAAGTATCGCAACTTTAATGATTTATTACATGACGACGCTAAGGACAAAATAGAATGTAAATTTGAATGATACACTTTGACAGGTCCTACACACCAATTTGGTCTAAAGGACATTAAAAGTCATCATCGTCGTCACCATATGGACAATAACAAGTGAAGCAGAAGACACATGATCTAGTTGAGATCATGGATTAAAGAGTAAGATAGCTTACAAATAGAGGAATCAAAGAACACTTGATTGAATTGTACAATAATCCTATTGAAAATGCAGATGGAGAAGTTGGCCTCAATGAGGACAATGAGTTTTTGGCAATAGGGGTAGATGTTACACCATTTAGGACTATTCTTGTTTAGCCCAAAAATTGGCCAAATGCAAAACCATTTATGATGGCCTTGAATCTTGGAAAAGAAGCCACATAATCAAAAGGATTCATCCATTCTCTAGGATTCATAATCAGAAAGATTACATTTGATGTGAATCATTCCATAGCTCATGAAAAAGGGATCAATGTTTGGAATCATAGTCAACCCCACAATCCATCAAGGAAACTCGTACAATACTCTGGAGTCTAACACTGTTTCTCATGTACAGAAGCATAATGTTTTTAACTTCTAATTGATAGAGGAGTTTGGATTGTTATGCATAGCAGCATCTTTGAGGGAAATTTTTGTGGCGAATAATTATTGAGAAGAATTAACTAATGTGGGAGGATGGTTATACCATAAGTAACTACTATTTTGTTGCTACGATGACCGCCTTGCCACAACAGACCTGTTTTATGTTATGATTGATATTCTTAGTGCAGTATATCTAGACACGTGTTATGATATACTGTTGCTCATATTTACAATGTTGTGTTAGAGCTAATCTGGCAAACAGCACAAACCTGAAAGGCAGCACAGTGTCACACATGATGGAAAAATTGACAGAGCGCCCCTACCATGGAATGAACTAGAATTTGCAATCAAATCAGTCATCTAAGAGAATGAGAAACAAGATATAGTTAGAAACAATTGGTCTGTTAATTTGTTTCCCATGGATACGCCACAAGATGAATGGGAGGCATTTGATAGGAAAGATAATGATTTCCTCCCACCAAGTGACTGGATTGCCTTTGTGCATGATGATTTTCCTATGAGACTACCACGTGTTGTCTTTACTGAATTAGCTTTACCCTGATTGCTGCTGTGTCTTTAAGGTGGCCTTAGTCTGTTTTATGAAATTATATCGTAGTAAGTGTACCAGGGTATATGAACCCGACAAGGGAGTTAGCAAAAACTAAGGCTGATAAGTCTGACCGCAGTTTAGTCAAGCTACATTATTATGGGGCCTTAAAAGGGAAACTGGGGTGTGCAGGCTCTTACAGTTTGGTAAAGAATGAAAAGGGTGAGCTCTTAGGGGATTATTCTCTCAACATCCTGTGTGGCACTAATAATGAAGCAGAGGCCAAGGCTTTGGTATATGGGCTTAGACTGGAAAATTCCCAAGGCATCACGTAGTTGCAGGATGAAGGGGACTCTATGTTAGTGCCAAGGTTAACAAACAAAGGGTCAATTCGTATTCGGAAGCTCAATGGTATCCTAGCTGAAGCGAGAGAGTTGTCATCTTTTCGCTCAATTTTCTTTTCTCATGTACATAGAGAGGCGAATTTCCCGGCTGACCGACTTCCTAATGTGGGTGTTAGGCTCCTAGCAGATCAGCCACTAGGATTCAACATGGAATGGGCTAGTCCCTCTCTGGTAAAAAGACTCTAATCGAAGGATAGAGTTAGGAGCAGAAAACTCCTTATTAAATTCATAATTATTACAATGATATTTGGAGTTGCCCCTTAAAATCGATTTTGTGTGAAGAACAGCGTCACAAATTTGCTCTCTTCATTTCGGATTTGTTCAGGTTTTCGATTTTTCCATTGGGATATTTCAGCAATATGTTGTCTCAGGGTCTGCAATCATTCCCAGGTAGGCACAACTTGGGATGGATAATAAAGCTTTGGAGATTTTAAGCAATTACAATTGACACGTATTTATTGATAGATGGACAGTGAAACAAATAAACAGTCATAATTACTGTAATCCTGATCCAATTTCATATAAGGCTAGTGATCGGCCTAAACATTACACTTATTACTTTCATCCTTATTGGTTTGAGTACGGTAACCGGCTTATTGATCAATGCATGACAAAGAGTTAAACATCCAAAAATATATCATGATGAATGGGAAGACCATTACTGGTTTGGATAGCACCATCATCTCAATCAAAAATAAAAAAATATTGCAATTGAGTGAATTCATCTATTATCAGAAGTCTAAGCTCTGCAAAGAATAAAACTTCTTAAAGTGCTGCCTGGCAGATGGTAAGTTATTTGAAGTCATCAAAATCAGGATGTTCATACTGCTCTACAATCAGTTGATGATGAATAAGATTGAGATCTTCCCCTATACAAGCTATTATACAGCTTTTGGCAGTCACAAATTAGGCCTCATTGCTGATTTCATCTCATATTTGATTATTTTTTATTGAAATATTGCAAGTCAAAGAAATGATCGGCATTTTTGAAGTTCAAGGAGACAAATCACATCCACAAATACAAGAGATCTAAGAAAAATTTGGAAAAAATTAACTTAGAGATGAAAGCAGTGGGGCATAATCCAGATACAAGAGCTTACTGAACAATGTGCAGGAGAGGGAAGTATTCCTCTGCCACCTTAATGAGAAATTGGAAATTGTGTTTGCATGGTTAAATGTCTCCTCTGGAAGAAATATTAGAGCTTCCAAGAATCTTTTGGGTATATAGTGGCAGTATACAAAAGAAAAACAATGTGGTCTTATGGTTAGCAGTTATTCTTGGTTATGTGCAAAATACACTTGATAAATCCTTGGCTATTTTTAAGCAGATACAATTAGCAGGTGTAAAGCCAGACTGATCAACGTTTGCCAGTTCCCTCCCAACTTGTGCCAAACTTGGAGCTTTGGAACATGGTAATCAATCAAAATAATGGAAAGCAGAATATAGGTTAAGAGTAGTGTTTGACAACTATGGAAAATAGACAAGGAAAATAAGCATTTCTCTTCTTCCATGTATATTTGAATGGTCTTGAGCGAATGCACTCATGGCTGTCGGTGATGAGCTTTTTTTATTCTTCATTTTATTAGGGTGAAGAACCTTCAACCAAGCATGCACATGACCCTAGCAGCGGCTCTAAGTGAAATATTGGGATTATGGCTAACATTGTTCTACAGAGTTTCTTTTCTCGGCTGCTCAGCCAATAATCCCTGATTTTGGTTTATTATGTGGATATCTATAAGAACTGTGACTACTATGTTTTTCATTTATGTTGTTATCTTTTGCAGCCAGTTGCTAATTAGAACACGAGGATCTCAGGATATATCTAAAATATATCACTATGATGTGTATAAGATCTTTTAGGTTTTGTAGAGAGAATTTTGAAGGTTAGATTACAGCATTTTAATGAAGATCTTTTGATATTGAAGTTTCCAACCCCATTTTCATTCTTAAAAAGTGTGTGTGCATGCATGTGTGATCTTTTGATATTGAAATTCCCAGCCTCATTTTCATTCTTAAAGTGTGTGTGTGTGTGTGCATTACAGAAAAACCTGAAAAACTCAAATTCAACACAGCTACATAACTGGACAAAGGAAAGTCACACTTTAATAACCAAGAAATTGGCATTTATCATAATGACATGTAGGAAGCTAAAGGATGTTGGGAAATATTTGAAAAAACAATACTCTTACAAAAATCATAAAGGACCTTTATTCAAATAAATATTTAGTGTATACAACATGGCAGCAAAATCTAGATTTGTACAAGTTTTAACGTAAATTGTTTTCCAATTGCATTTGTCCTGAAAATACCTGACCAATAAATAATTAGCCTTGCCCCAATTTGGTTTAAACCTCATGACATGACAGAATATCTCTCAGTAACTGTCATGCCAAAAACAATACTCATTTCAGTGAAATACTCGCCATATTTTTAATCAATGAACAAACACAACGCATTTTATTCATCATTGTGATCTCATTTACCTCTAACATAAAACAAATTGCATTTCATTTGACTTGGGTAACACTCTCTCTCTCTGCCTATTACCTCTAAATTCCTTCACAATACTAGAAGTAACCTAGAGAAATATTTGTAAAAGGTGTAAGAAAAACTAGTCATAAGGAGATAATAAATAAAAACAGTTGCTTTAGTTTTGGTACAAGTAGAATCCCCAAATGAAATTTTGTCGCTCACTGTAAGACAATTTTATCTTCCAAAATCAAATATTTGCATGACACAAGCATAAACCTCACCCACCCACAAGAGTGTCTCGCCACCCCAACACCAATGTGCAGAAACCATGGCAGTAAAGTACCATGAAATTGTTTGAAAATCATAAACAGGGGAGGAAATGGCAGGGAATCAATTACAATAGTCAGAAAACTCCTGCCATTATACAAAAATGTTTTTCCAACCACCAGGGTTTTTAAACAACACTGGTACAATCCTATCAACTTATAAGAGATGGAGAGGGACCAAGTACAATGGGGAGTATTTTTCCATCTTATGCCAAGTAAATTAATTTGGTAACACTCACACCTGCCTGTCCCAATTAATGCACAGGGAATGCACTGTGAAACTCAGAGTAGAATTTTAAGCTTTAAAGCCATACCCTAGGGTTATCCGTCTCATCAAAGTTCACCTGGGAATTGTACCCAGCTATCATCCATGGTGACCCGCATAGACTCCAGCCGATAGCCCTGTCTTATTACCAGACCATTGTTTGGTAGACCATTTTCCTTCTATACTGCTGCTAAAACGGGGATCTAACTAGATACATACTACGCTATGCTCACCCCAATATAGAGTTACATAGATATAGAGGAGCCTCTCCCCCCTCTATCTATCTATATGGGCCCGAGTGCCGCCATATAGATATATATTCACCCCATCCCCTGATGTTATATTCCCCTGACATGTTGAGACAATTGCATGCCTGAAAACAATTGTGCATGCATATTTCCATCCCAAAAAATGAAAACTAAAAACAACATATCTAAAATTGAATGCCACCAAACACAGATAAACCAAATTTGGCATGCTCAAAACTCAATTAAACTTATCATGCAAGTTATTCTATCCAGTAAGGAAATAAACACAAAGGGAATCGCTACCATCCCAATTCAATAAACAAAAAAAACGGGGAAGCGGTTCGCTGTCTTGCAAAAACGCACTATGGTCCATCCACATTCCATTCAAATCGTTTCATAAGGTTTATGAATGAATTTGAAATGATTTTTAAGACGGTATAGACCGAATGAAATGATTTGGAGGGAATTTAGATAGACTTAAAAATATCTGAAAAAAAATTAGAGTGTGTTTTTGCAAAACAGTTAAAAGCTTCCCAAAAAACATAGGGTAATGATCAGATTATAATAAAACTTGAAACCAATCCAATAAATAGAGTACAAATTCAGTATTTAATTTAGAAAAACCTTGAACCAAATTTTAATTTCAAACCCACTAAAAAAAGCAACGAGGAAATTTTGCATGGGTACCTGTGGTTGAGGGTGGCTGTAATTCAGGATGAAATTCAGAGGCCTCTGCCATATCTGAGAGACCCGATATACCTGAATTGCACTTGAAGATTTTAACACCAACCCAAATCAATAAATGCACATTTATGTTACTCCGGGTAGTAATTTTCAATTCTCCGAGGCTGTTAAACAAATGCTGTTAAGTTGGTAACCTCTGTAACCTCTGGAAGCATATTTCAATTTCATGGAGTAATAAGGCTGCAATGCAATGAATTGCAGGGCATTCGAGGTTTTATTTAAATATGAGTTCTGGAAGGAATCTGTAACAACGCGTACCAAACTATTGTTCGCGATGTTTGCATGCATGGGACATTTATTTCAAATGTTTGATAGTTGATTATGTGAGACCCAAGGCAAAGGAATGGGCCCTTTTAGTTTCAGTTAGGTCTCTTTCAACCTCATGCAAGTCATCATCGGAATACACGTGTAAAACTAAAAAATATATGTATTTGAAATAGGTACGTTAGAAAAAAAAAACATCATGGAGTCACCTGCAAATAAGGTATTATTATTTTTAAATATGGGTAAATATTTTTATAAATTTAAAATTACAAATAGAAAAGGTAGTATTGATTTGAGTTAAGAATTAGTCTGATATAAATGGAAAGTCTAGAGTTTTCTAACAACCATCATCAATAAATCATCATAACTAATAATACCAACATCTTCTTTAACTATTCAAACCACCTCCAAAGATTACAATTGATCTAAATAAAGTATTGTTACTATATATAAAATATATTGACCTCTTATATATATATATAGATATATTTATTTATTTATTTTATATTTAAATGTTGATCTATTATGAGATTTGTGGTAGATATTATTATCTATTATAAATATTTTTATGGAGGACCAAATATCAAAGATATTTAGTTTTATTTATTTAGGAGAAACTTTAATTTTAAGAGAGAACATTTACATTGTAATTTTAATTTTAGACTATCATTTTTTACTTTCAACTTGAAAGAATACATATTCATCAATTTATTGCCTTCAAATATTAAATAATTATTTCTCATTAAATTGGCTTCAAAATTTACTTGTTTTTTTTTTTCTTTTTTCTTTCTATCTTTTAAAAATACAGTTGATATTCTTTTTATATACTAAATTCATGTAACATCTTTTTTTAAACATATTTTCCATTATTAACCCCAATAAACATTAATATCTAAAATAAAATAAATTAAATAACCTTTAACTTGTGATGGTGAGATTTTTCATAAAGAGTTTAGTTGAGAATGTGTTAAATTTGACTTGTTTTTAAAGTTAATAATAAATATTTATTTAATATTTTCATGTTTCTTTTTTTAAAAGTGAAGTGTCCTACCTTTTTAAGCTCAATGTTGAGTGGATAGATGTCATAATTTTTTTACTTACGAATATGGTTGATTGTCAAATTTAACTTTTAGTTGGGAACAATATCTTTTATTTTTTATTTTTTATTTTAATTTAATTATATTGTGTTTATTCTATGTTAAAAATGGTGTAATATATCTAATAAAATATATATTTTTTTAATTATAAAATTAGTTTTGATATATAAAATGTTGACATATAATAAATTTTGAGATGTTTATTGTAGATTATTATATAATTTTTTTAATTAAAATATTTTATATTAATTAATAAATTCATATCTTTTTATATATTAATTGGTGATAAATACTTTCAATCTAGTTATATCAGTGTATTGGGTTAAAAAATAGAATTAAAAACAAGTTTAAAAGATTAATTATATTGAGAGATGTAACCTATAATAGCAGCCAAAAGTATAATGGTGTGAATTGTTCACTATTATTTTTGTTAAGTCGACATAATAATAAAATAAAATAAAAATTAACAGACCAAAAAACATGTAATTAACAAATATATATATATATATATATATATATATATATATATATATAAAACAAAACATAAAATAAAAAATAACAAAGCAAACCCAGCTCTCTCTAAAAAAATTATTTCTTGTGTACCCTGGTATTTCTATGTGTCATAATATAATAAAAAAATATTTTAATTTTTTTGGTTTGATTTTAGGGTTTTTTAATTTTATTTTATTAAGTCCATAATTTTATGATTTATTATAGACTTCTAAATTCATAATTTTATGTTTTATTTTCAAAGTCTGATAAATATGTTGATATACGTAATTATTTTTTATATTTGTGTAAATTTATAATATATGATTTAGATTTAAATATTTTTTAATATTTGATATCCATAATTATTTTTATGTATATGTAAATTTATAATATATAGTTTAAATTTAAATATTTTTTAATATTGATCAATTTTATTTAAAATTAAAATAGAGTTATATATTTATTAATATTTTATTAAAATTTATGGATAAATTAATTTAATTAATTTATAATTAAACAGATTTATTGTATTTTCCGCCAGTCACGTTACCAGGTTCTTTTTTTTAAAAAAGAAAAGAAATAGATTTATTGTATTTTAAAATTGTTAAATAAAATTTTGAAAATATATATATATATATATATATATATATATATATATATATATATATATATATATATATATATATATAAAGCATTCAAATTTTATTGAACAATTTTAAAATACAATAAATCTATTTCTCTTTTTTTTTTAAAACCCTGGTAAACTTTTTAACGTGACCGGCAGAATATATATATATATATATATATATATATATATATATATATATATATATATATATATATATATATATATATATATATTGGATAATTATACATATATAAATGAATCAAAATATATTTTAAATAGTTAATTAGTTAGTTACATTCCTTAAATAGTTTTATCTTAAATAATTATAAATAGTTAATTGGTTAGTTATGTTAAAATTATACATACATACATACATACATACATACATACATGCATGCATACATACATACATACATATACACACACATATACATACATACACACACATATTTGGTTAGTTACATTCCTTAAATAGTTTGATCTTAAATAATTATAAATAATTAATTGGTTAGTTATATATATATATATATACACATCTTAGATAGTTAATTGGTTAGTTACATTCCTTAAATAGTTAATTGATTAGTTACATTCCTTAAATAGTTATATCTTAAATAATTAATTGGTTAGTTATGTTGTTTATTTATGTTTATGTTTTTTTACCGACCCATTGAATATTTTTTTAAGGGTGACAGTTATATTAATAAAGGATTATAATAAATATATATATATTTTTTAATTTTATTATTATTTTTAAATTAATTGTTGTAAATTTTGAAGGACACTTTGGAATAAATAATTATTATTTTAAAAGAATAAAAAATTAAAATTAAAAATGAACTTTATTGGTAATAAGTTATAAGAGATGGAGATATCCAAAGACTACATTTTTTACGTGGATACATATATAAATGGTTGTTAAATTTAAATAATGAAGGAGCCTTTCCTTGGTTGTAAAAGGACTCACTTGATAAATTTAGAAAAGTGTTTCACTCAAACACAAGTTGTTACTGATATACTTTTTAAGTGTGTTATAATAAAATTTAATGTTTATTTTCATAGTCCAATTTAAAAATATAATTAATAAAATTCATTAAGTGAAGTGTTCAAATTGATGACACATACTAAAGAACTAGAAAATGATAAACCTTTAAAAGTTTTCATTGATGGATACATGATCAAACCTTATGAAATGGAAAGTTTTTCACTTATAGATGAAATTAGATCATGGTCATATAATCCCAAGCGAAGGTGAGATAATAAATGGGAGGTTAGGAGTGTGACAACTATTGTGAGTGTGTTCCCAAGGTTTACTATAGTGTCAATGTAGGAATCAAAAAAATGGGTTGATTTATGTTGGACAGAGTTATTGCTTTACAAGCCATTTCATAATATAAAAAGAGATATCAGACTTGATGATGATATAATAACATCAAACTAGGAATCATTGAATTACAATCCTTGGCATGTGGAGTAGAGGACTATGCTAAATGACCATAAAAATCAAAGCGATGCTGAATGTGATGATGTTCAATCCGTTCATCAAAATACAATGGAACATGAGTGGGAAATAATATGAAGGCTACATCATGGGCTAATTATGGAAGTATCAGAATTAGATATGTTGGGAAGAAGAGATCTTGATAGACAAACACCATAAAATCATGAATATAAAGGAGAAGAATACACAACTTTAGCTATAAATTTCATAATCATAATGAAGGACAATGGGTTACTCATGTCAGATGATATAAAAAGTAACATTTCATATGGAACCTTAGATGCCAAACAAAAAAAGGCACTTGATATAATCATGAGACATTTTTTTTGGACTCATAATATCGCACCACTATGCATGATAATTCAAGGAACAATAGGAATAGGAAAATCACATCTAATTGGGGCCATTGGTGAAGCTTTTGAAAATGAATCATCAACTATGCAACGTTGTCCACTTCTATTACTTGCACCAATTGGAGTTGCAATATTTGATATTAGTGCTTCGACAATCCACTCAACACTATGAATCCCAATCGCAACCTTTTTAGAATTAGAAGGAATAAGATTCATAAGTTTTCAAGAAGAAATGTGGCATATAAAATATATATTGATTGATGAAATGAGTTTCATTAGGGAAAAAATGTTACAAAACATAGATGCATGACTTTTTCAAGCATTCCATAAAATGCAAATATGAGTTTTGGAGGTAGATCAATCATTTTATTAAGAGATTTGGGTCAGTGATCTCATGTGAGTGATAAAGCACCATACAATAGTAACCGACATAGAAAGTGACAACCAAAAAAGGTTTCGAGTGACGACCAAAAAAGGTTTTGACATCTGCTCACAAATCTTAGATATGCATATTTGACTATTGATGATTGAAAACTATTGATGTCAAGGACAAATAGTGTATTACACCCAAACATCAAGGAAGGTTTTGAAAATGTTATTCATTTATTTACAACAAATGATAATGTGAAAAATTATAACAAAATGAAATTAAAATCATTAAAAGGACTGATTACATGGAGCATTGCTACTAGAATAAGTAGTACCAATCCATTAGGAGGTCAGAATGATAAATTAGATATGGATTTATTAATATCTAAAGATGTAAGGGTGATGTTAACCTTTAATATATGGATAGAAGTAGGACTTGTAAATGGATCTCTAGGATATATTTGAAGTATAGTATACAAACCTAGAAGTTCCCCACCTAAGCCATCTACATATGTTATGGTAGAATTTGATAATTACTCTTGAATGTCATTTTCATATGCAACTCCACATACAATTCTAATTATAACAATATAAAGGGGATGGACATGACAACTACCTTTAAGACTGGCTTGGGGATTATCCATACATAAATCACAAGGCTTGACTCTTTCTAAAGTAACAATTGATATAGGGTATACAAAAAGACTAGGGTTAACATTTGTAGCCATCTTACATGTAAAATAATGTTACTCAATTCCTTAGAACTATAATAATGTTACATGTTTAATATCACATATATTATACTTATTTTCACATTTTGATGTATATGAAATTATTTTCTTTAATTATTATTGAATGTGATATATATTTCTTATTTGGATGAATATGAAATGATGTATTAATTGGTATTAAATGTTAAATGTGCATGCCACACCTCTGAGTACTACTAGCATAAATATCTTAAATACATTTATATAAAATACATCAAGAGATATCAATTTTGAGGTGCCTATCTAATATACATCACAATATAGACACCTCGAGACTGATATCTCTCGACGTATTTTAGATAAATGTATTTAAGATATCTATGCTAGTATATTTATATTGATTGGTGATAAATAAGTTTAATTTAGTTACACAATTGTATTGGGTTAAAAAAATAGAATATATTTTTTAAATTATAAAACTAATTTTGATATATAAAATGTTGAGACATAATAAATTTTGAGGTGTTTATTTTAGATTTATTATATATTTTTATTATTAAAATATTTCATAAATTAATTAATAAATTCATGTCTTTTCAAAGTTAATTAGTGATAAATAACCTTAATCTAGTTACACCATTGTATTGGGTTAAAAAAATTAAAATTAAAAACAAGTTTCAAACATTAGCATATATCTAAAATATTATGATTTTTATATTTTCTTCTTAAATAGGAATAGAACCCATCTTCTAATAATTAAATGAAAATTAAAAAAATAAAGTCACTCTCCACTCTTTTTTATCAATGTGTGTTACACCTTTTGACAGAATCAAACATAACATATTTGTCAAAGAAAAGAAAGTGATATGTTTTAGGAGAAATTTTTATAATACAATGATGGAATTATAAGACCTATAAGTCAAACAACATGATTAGTTCAATAGAGAGCTATATATATATCGCATAGTGGTTAGTCTCTGTCTTTATTGTATCAATTATAATAGAAACTATATTGTCAATTGTGTTAGTTTATATAGAGAATTTTAGAATTTAAGTTGTAGGATAGCAGAACAAATGTTTCATATTAGCAAGGCATAGCCCTTCTTATTGGACACATAGAGGGAGTGTTATAGCTAAAAAAAATTGCATAAAAATTTACCAGAGTAAAAGGGAATTATATTTAAATTGAATTCATTTAGTAGTTGAAACATAGAGATTCACTTTGTTTAGGTGTCAATTGTAATAAAAATTATAGTGTCAATTATGTTAGTTTAAATAGGGTATTTTGGAGGCTAAGTTTTAGGTTAGTAGAACAAAGGTTGCATATTAACAAGATGCAATCCTTCTTGTTAGATACGGAGAGGGAGTATTATAGTTAAACAAAACCACATAATAATTTAATAGATTAAAAGAGAACAATGTATAAATTGAATTCATTTAGTAGTTGGAACATAAAGTTGTAATTTTTTAGTAGAGTGTAGTAACATACAAGAAAATAATTAAAGAAAACTTAAGTAATATAGTAATTAAATTGATTTTTTTGTTAAAAACATCATATAAACAATATATAATTTTTGTCAATTATATTAAATGGTTATAACTTTATTTTTAAATCTTTAGGGAATTTACTTTATTAATCTTGATTTATTTTTAATTAATAGATTTTGCATGTTCAAGGGACATGGTTATTAACACCATAATTTTTCATAATTTAAACATGTATTATTTCAAGAATGGACTACAAGTTTATTTCTTCCTTTTATTTTTATTTAGTTATAAATAACTTAGATTAATCATGAGCCTTATAAGAACCTATTTGTAATCATGAAAGTTTGATTATTCACTTGTCAGTTGGCCATATATTAAGTTATCTTGCCTATTTAGACTCTAGATTCAAAGTTATGTAACAAAATCAAAAGGGTATATCTAGACATGGTGATCTCCAAGAGTGTAGTTGGTTTAGTGATTCCTCTTCATAACATTAAAAATTGTACATAGAAGGCAATGATTGATGAAAATTGAGGATCCAATTTAGATAATAACACACGTGCTATAATAAAACAAACTATTATCTATTGAGTTAAAATATATTCTAAGAATAGTCAACAAAAAAGACCTTTATTGTAAAATAATAAGTAAAATTAATTTAAAAAAATCTTTGTGGAAGAGATATATGGTAACCACTATGCATTACAACAAAGCAAACCTTTTATTTTATAGTGAAAAAGAATAAGATTAAGAATATACATTAAAACTAGACAAAACTAATAATAATAACCATTTAGTATGTACAAATATATGGATTAAAAAACTTTTTAGAATAAAAATTAATATACTAAAATAAAAATTGTTAATAATAACCATTTAAAATAGGTTAGAATATATATATATATATATATATGAATGAATGATATACTTTAATTTTAAATTTGTATATATTTTTAAATGGTTTGATTTTCAATTTAAAAGTCCACATAAAAGTATATTATTATAATAGAAATTGAATAAAAACTAGTAACTTATTAAAGGATGGAGAGTAGTTTAATTTAGAAAGAATTTTATAATAGAAATTGAATAAAAAAATAGTAACTTACTAAATATTGTAGGGAACAATTTCTAATTAAATCAATAATAATAATAGTTTAATATATGATAATTGAAATAGTTTAATATTAATATATGCTAATAGTAACACTAACTAGGGGAGGAAATTGATTATGTTGCAAGAAATGAAAAATGAAGAAACATGATGGAAATGAAAACTTGATTAAAAATGAGATTGAAAGAGGCTGCACATTAGAAATGGATTTGAGTATATATAATTTTTATTTTTAAAATTATTAAAATTCAACTATAATCATAACTAAATTTGAATAAAAAATAATAGATAGTCTATATAATTTTGAAAAAAAAATCTACTTTAAATATTTTCATTCTTACTTATAATTTAATTATTCATTGAAATAGTCTAGTTGTTTTTGCATAGACTCTCCAACATTCGAAGTTGAAGGATTAGTACTGCTTTTATTTCCTTGATTCTTCTCTCTAGATGATTGGAATCTAGGGATATAGAATATGACATTTGAATTATCCTCTAACAACTCAATTGGGAACTCATTATCACCATCATTCATAGAGCTAGTATAATCCCACATTCTATGAGGTCCTTAAAGGTATTCAGGGGAAACACGAGACAAAAGGTGAAAGTTAAAATGTGCATAAATAAAGTCATCTACCTTTTTGTTCCCAAACCTTTTATGCTATGGATAAAAGCATACTCACTCCAATTCCACTCACATTCAATAGTACTAAACATCTATGAAGCAAAATAAATTTAAATTAAATACAAAATTAATTTAAACTTTAAATATACATATATGAAGCAATATAAATTTAAATTAAATACAAAATTAATTTAAACTTTAAATAACATTTAACAACAACCAAATTTTTAGTTTCAAAATTAAGATATTTAATATTTTAATTTTTAATATTTTAAATTATTATTTTTTAATTAAAAGTATACAATATATTTAAATATAAATTTAAAAAATAAATATTTTAATTTTTAATTTTTAAGTTTTAATAAAAAACATATCTCACACAATTTTTTATTATTAAATTATATTTTAAATTTAACTAAAAAATATTTTAAAAACATTTTTCTTTAAAATATACAATAAAATTATCCAAATTAATAATAATAAAAAATGTTCAATAATAATATAAAAATTTCCAAACTAAAATTAAAGTTTACTCTGATCTTAAAAAATCATTTTTATTATTTTTTAATAGATTTTTAAAAGCATGAAGGGCCATCTCACCCAAAAGCTTCATTATTAAAATTCTAAAAATCAGTTATCATTCCTACATAGAGCACACCATTCATTATGGAATTTTTAAAATATTTATCTTCTTTGCTTTTCAAGATACGATAGCCAAGTATGCTCTGAGTTAACTCCGTTACATTTTGACTGCTTGCCTTTTTACTTTTGCGGTTTTGATGGGAGAAATGGCATTCAAACTGTGCGATGGCTAAACGATCGTTCAAAATGGCATTGCCATTGCGTGCACGTTTCCACTCGTCAAAACATGAAACAGAGATATGCCGTCATGTTTCTGGCAACAGGGCTTATCAAGCAATCCTGGGAAAACAATAATTGTATATATGAAAGAATATTTTAAGAAAGTTGATGAGGTAAATTGGATAATCAGGTTTGTTTTAAGTAAATAATATGATATGATTGATAATTTAGAGTGTTTTTATAATCCAAGAGATATTATCAGGAAAGGTTGCTAGACCCACATACATTATATGTTATAAGCTGAGTTGTGAATGTGAAAGAAGTGAATTAGCAGATGAATGAAATCTTGGTAAAAAGGGTTTTCACGTGAGTGTCAACTTAGTCCCTGATAACTTTCTATTTATGGAGGACAGTCCAATCAACACATGTGCATATAGTTGAATTGAGGAAAACATATTTCAAGGTTGAAATCAAATTGATTTGATTTAGTTTCTACAATTGTCTATGCATGAACTTTAACAAACAACGTGCCCTATTTTTCTCTAGATAAGGGGCTGCTGTGGGCTGAAATCTCAAGTTAGTGCAAAAGGGCAATATCTTGTAAAAGTTGTTAGTGGTGAGAATTCCACAAGCTGGCTGTGGAGACCTAAGCTTGAATTCTAACAACACATCCTGATTGAGAAACATCAGTTTTGATTCTATTTGCATGAAGTGTTCCCTGAATATATTTTATGGTTGAGAGAGGATCAAGGACATGGATCTATGCCTCTACAAATGTAGCAAAACTATTTCATATCCACCTTCAATCGTAATTTTCTAACTTTCTATTTAATTCTATACATAAAATTCCTGGGCAACTTCAGAGGTTCACCTTAGTTAAAGAGAAACAAGTAAGTAATAAATAATAATGAAGATTTTTGTTATAGGAGAAAAATATTGATGAACGACATATTGGAGTGCTCTGTAGTAGAGATCATTCAAAAATTTCCATCATACTGTGGTATTGGATAAGGACAATGTAAAATAATAGTCTCACCTAAAGTAACCTAGGCATATAAATAATATGGGGATAAATTGTTCTTTACTGGTTGGGTCACATGCGGTTTCCTTGCTTCCATAAAATTTAATCTTTCAAGCTATCTAAATGATGGCATAACCACAAGTACAAAATAAATAATTTCGCATAGCAATGTTTCATAAAATGTATGTGCTTTAATGAAACATTGACAATACACCTCATGGAAAAGTTTGTTACTAACATGTTGTCTTCCATACTTCTTATCATTTATTGTAGTATGTTATGTGGTTTTAAATTTAATTGAGTGTTGTTCGTGACTTCGTTGTGTAATTTTGTAGATGATCCAATAAATGAAGATGAAAATGATGTTGCCCAAATCCCTGAAGATTTGGACGAACTCATTACACGCGTGATGTGTAAAGATGTGCTATCAACAGTGGATCATCTCCATTTGAAGCTCGCATTGGTGCTTTTAAGAGAAGAATCGCTAAAAAGGGAAAACATGTTATTATCCAACTTTCTTGAAAGTGCACGGACAAGCATTACAAAGTTAGAAACTGCACTAGCTGAGAAGAACACAGTGGTTAAGGAGTTGCACGGCATGCTTTTCACATTGAGGGGTGAGAAGACGGAGCTTCAAAAAAACTATCTCAATCTAGAAGCTGTAAATGCGTACACAAAAGCAATCCATGATTTTATGGGTGATATAATTGCCATATATGAACATGAGCTACAACTTTTGAGGGTAGAGTACAAGATCATGTTTGCTCAAGCTCGTGTCATAGTTGAAAATAATTGGGAGAAGGAAAAGTATTCATAACAAAATCTACGTAACTACTTGTGAAAAATTTGTATTCAGTTATTATATCCTTGTACACTCAGGCATTATAATAATGTTGAAGGTAGAATGAAATACTATTAATCTATGAGTTTTGTATCTATTGGTTACTCACTAAACTGTATGGTAAATATACAAAAAAATATCATAAAATAAAGAACCAAAATCTCTATGTTTATAAAACATATCCAGTCATTAAGTTTGGAATTTACAGTCTCTATTGTTTTTCATGTCATATCATTCGGGAATTACATATACAGATGATTTTTATTGTTTATTTAATATCAAGGAGATCTTGGCATTAAATTATTACACATTCTAAAACATTCTTAGAAGGAACCATTGTTTTAGCTATGAGGACTTGTGATTATTGTTTTAGTTATGAGGATCCCTATGATCTCTCAAAACCCTCATTCAACAAGATTTACAATGATCTCCATGCCTATTTGGTACTCAAACACTCATGATTTCACAAGATCTTATCATAACAACTCAATTCTAGGCCTCATATATGGTAGGACCCTCCTCCTAAAAATATGGTCCCAAACCATTGAGCATATGACTGATCATCGAAGACCTGAAGGGATAAGGAGATAGACAAACAATAAACCCTTTGCACCTTGTGACATGTGTCAATACCCCAATCTTTGCTATGATGTTGAGTTGGTCAGGCTTAACGATCTAGTGATGGTTTGACACCATCAAATTTTATCTAGTTATGCCAAAGGGATATGCAACACCACCTCCTTTAGTAAAATTTGGATGTGATGTATAATGTGGGCTTGTAGTATATGATATCACATTAAATAGCTTATCATTTCCCCGCATGATGATTATTTACAGCACCTTGAAGTCTTCCACCGTTTTCATGTTTTGTATTTCCTAACTTTTCCTAGTGTTTCACCATTGCTTAAGATTTTTCGTAAAATAAAATGTTTCCTCTCTATACAATTAGTAGACCAACTTTTACGCATATGCCCAAAGTCTATTTTTATACATGTGATTTCATCCTTAAAATGATAATTTTATCCTCTTCCAAATACTCGTCTTTTACAATGTTTTGAGAACTAGGTGCAAAACACCCCTATTCCTCTAATTCGTAGCTACTAAAGCTACTTCACAGTGCTTGTTTGAAAAAAAAATAGAAAAATCATAATATTTTTGAT
>JARHVA010003791.1:1360000-1372500 GCA_037957365.1 Torreya grandis
GGTGGCTAGAAAAACATTTTTTATATTGGCAGGAGTTTTTTTTATCATTGCAATTAATTCCCTGCCATTTATTCCCCTATTTATGATTTCAAACAATTTCATGGTACTTACTACTATGGTTTTTTCACATTGGTGGTGGGGTGGTGAGACACTCTTACTACTATATAATTCATTTAGGGTTCGATTAGATCTAATCTAATCACTAAGTGACTCATTAATAAAAATAATGATGAAATTGGGGTTAATTGAGCCTAAATTAAGATCACATAGTCCTAATCAAGTTCATGAGGCTTAAATTTACCTAAAATACATCATTAATTTAACTAATTGAGTAGTTTCTTCAGTCATTGATAAAACTATGGCCTATTGTGCACCAAATAACATAATATATTCACAATTATATTACTTGGATTCAAATTGACCTAAATTATGTCCTTGATTAAACCAATCCTTAAATTAGTTTAATTAATGATGAAATTAGAGCCAAATGAGCCGTAAATTACATCACATGGATCTAATTAGGTTTATAAGGATGAAATTATCTAAAATTGTATGCTTGATTGAACCAATTTAGTAATTTGCATAATCAAGGATAAAAGTGTGAGCAATTAAGCCCCTAAATGACATCATATAGTTCTAATTAAGTTCATGTGGATCAAATTGGCCCAAAAATATCAATAATTGAACTCAATCAAGTAATTGGTTCAATTAGTGATAAAATTGGGGCCAATTGATCTCCATTTAACATTGTATAGTCATAACTAGGTGCATATTGACCCAAATTATGTTTTTAATTGAACCAATCTAGTTATTGACTCAATCAATGATCAAATTAGGGATAATTGAGTCCAAATTCACAACATATATTTGTGATTAGGTTCACAGGGATCATTTTTTCTAAAATTATGTCCTTGATTGAACTAATCGAGTAATTATTTTAATTAGTGATGAAATTGGGTCTAATGTAACCACAAGTCACTTCGTATAGTTAACATTATGTTCATAAGGCACATATTGGCCCAAACTACATTTGTAATTGAAGAAATTAAGTAATTTATTTAGTTAATGATGAAATTAAGATTGATTAATTCCCAAATCACATTATTGTATAGTTACTATTAGGTGCATGAGGATAAAATAGACCTAAAATACATCCCTAAATACCAATCAAGTAATTGGTTCAATTGGTGATGAAATCAGGGACCATTGAGCCTCAAATGACATTGTATAGTCATAATTTTAGGTTCATGTAGATCAAATTGGCTCAAATTATGTCTCTGATTGAACCAATCTAGTAATTAGTTTAATCAATGATGAAATTAGGGCCACTTGAGCCACAAATGACATTTTATAGTCCCAATTAGGTCCATTGGGATGAAACTTAGCCAAAATACATCCTTTATTGAACCAATCAAGTGATTATCTCAATTGGTGATGAAGATAAATTGAGTCCTAAATGACATCATATAATCACAATTAGGTTCATGGGTTTATAATTGGTGAAAATTACATACCTGATTCAACCAATTAAATAATTGATTCTATTAGTGATCAAATCTGAAAAAATTGAGCCCCAAAAAATATTATATAGTCACAATTAGGTTTATGGGGATAAAACAAGCCCAAATTACTTTCTTAATTGATATAATTAAGTAACTAGTTCAATTAGTGATGAAATTAGGTCCAATTGACCCTAAATAACATTGTATAGTCATAATAAGATTCATTTTAGTCAAATTGGTTTGAATTGCATCTCCAATTGAACCAATAGAGTAATTAATTAAATCAGTGATGAAATTAGGACTAATGGAGTCCCAAATGATATTTTAAAATTGCAATTACTTTCATGAGATTAAAATTAGCCCAACTTGTATATTTGATTAAACCAATTGAGTACTTGGTCTAATCAGTGATGAAAATGGGCCCAATTAAACTACAAAGTATAATATATTATCAAAATTAGGTCAAGCCTCAATCTAGCCCAAATTGCATCCCTTATTGAACCACTTGAGTAATTATTTCAATCAAGAATGAAAATATGGCCAATTGAGCCCCAAGTTACATTGTATAGTTTCAATCAAGTTCACCTGGCTGAAATTGGCCTAAATTACATCCTTGAGTTAATCAATCAAATAATTGTTTCAATCAATGATGAAATTAGGGACAATTGAGTCCTAAATCATATTTTATAATAACAATATGACCAATTGTAAGAGATGTGAGATTTTTAAAATTTAATTTTGAAAACGTAAAACTCTTAGAAATTTAAACAACTAATCTAGAAGGCCCAAAAACCTATAAAAAGACTGTATGTTTGCCCAAAGTGGACATTGTATCCAAAATTTATGCTTTGAAAGTCTTAGGTTCAATAGTGAAATCTTGAAAATGACTAATTGTTGACCAAACTAAATTTTAAAAAACTATCTTTTAAACCACACCTATGAAGCTGTGTGACTAATTCCAAAAGATGCAAAGTGGGCCTAATTTATTATATTTACTAAAATAAATATAAATTAAAATTTGAATCTTATATTGTTAAAATATAAATGTCAACTTATATTTAACATTTATTTTAATAAAAACACAACCTATTATTTACTTGTTCAGCTTACGAAATCCCAACAAATTATAAAGCAACAATAATGCATACATGTAAAACACATACGTGTTTTAGGTTCAATCATTACCAAGTTTAATTATAAAATTCCGTATGCATTTTTTGAAAGAATGTACATTCTTTTATTGAAATTACATTTTAACAAAAACATGCCTACTTTTTGGCCTCCCAACTTCATGTACTTATTTTGATATTAATTATCATTTGAACCTAGTAGTCACTAGATTCCACAAAATTATTAAAAATCTCTATGATATCTTTAAATATGTTTGATCAAAACTTATCATCCAAAAAATTCATATATATTATTAAATAATAATAATAATTGTTCAAATCTTGATAACAACTAATTTTCAAAATTATTTCAATAATAATAATAATTTTGATATTGCTATCAAGATTCAACTATGTAGTTTATTGAGTCAAACTCATTGACCCATGTTTCATGAGTAGTCATTCACATGAACACATCTCTCTTGAGAATGAATGTTCCAATTAGCACTCATTGCATCTAGATGATGCTCACAGGGGTGAATCATTACGCCTTCCCGAGAGGTCACCCATCCTAGTACTACTCCAACTCAAGTGCGACTTAACCTTGGAGGAACTCTGTGTATTATTATCCAAAAACTCTCTAACAAATCAATAGACTCTAGAAATACATTCTCATTAAATAAATAATATATATATATTCTAAATTGATATCATTAATCTTAATTTATGTTAATTATATAGTTTCCTAAAACATCACATATAAACATGTCATGAACCTAATCTAACAACTGTTAGGTTTTTTATATTTTTCAAAACCTTGCACCACAAAATTTTTGGAAGCAAAGCAATAATGGCTTGTGGATTCAAAGAGTGAAGGTAGTTTTCAGCAGAAGGAAGGTATCTAGAAAAGTGGATCACGATAGCATCCTCCCTATGCAAAAATTTAAAGTGTTTCAAGTTCTCTCTCTTGATGGCGAGGATGCTTGAAGGTTCAAGGTGGATTTGGAAAATGATGGCATGACAAGTTGGTTTTTTATAGCGAGTGATGCTAAATGAAATGAGAGCTGAGGGAGATTGGAGTCAATTGAGGGCCATAAATTTGTAGGAAGTAAGAGTGATGGGGAGACTATGAATCTCATCTACATGGATTATGATTTCATTGGAATATGATTTCCTTGATTTTGGAATCTGAATTTAGAAATTTAAAATCCATTTTCTTTGACATTGGATTATGATTTCATTGGAATATGATTTCCTTGATTTCAGAATTTGATTTTCAAAATTAAAATCCATTTTCTTCGACATTGGATTATGATTTTGTTGGAATATGATTTCCTTGATTTTGAAATTTGATTTTGGATATATTGGGTTATACAATGGTCTGAAATATGTTTAAATTTATTGAAATGATGGTTAAGTTTAATTAACAAATAAAATCACCAATTTAGATCAAGATAGAATAGAAGTTGTATGACACTTGCTACTACATGCAGGAGAACAATGTTACATGTTGACATTTATGAAAAGATGGTGAAGAAATATCTTATTAACCACATGGTGGAAAAAATACTATTTTGTCCAAGGCTATATATAATAACATAATCAACGAACTACAAACTAACATTAAACTAGGATAAAGTGAGCATGAATCTTCTTCAACTTAATATGGCATTAAAAATAGTAAAAACACAATAAAATAGATTAGAAGTTATACATAATTTCAAAACACTCAGAAGAGAGTAAAAAATATACAACAATAGAAAAATTCATAAGAGCGTATAGAGTATGTAATAGTAAAAAGAGGTTAACTTGCATTTAAAAAGATTGACTTTCACCAAAACATAAATAACTAAAAAATAACATTACTCCAAGTGAAAATTATAAGTTGAAAACCCTTGGAAACGCCATACATACACCCTTTCATCAATATTAAGTATCAAAGCATAAAAAAGGATATGACATCTCAAGGGTTTCCTCCAAGAGAAATTTAAAAGTTGAAACCCTTAGAGACACATTTTTATTAGTATATTGTAACCAACCATAACCCATAATCAACAACCACCAACTCACATTGAAACAACCATGAACCAACATCATTAAAAGGGGTGTTTTTGAGACCAGTTTACAGGTCAAAAACATACTAAAACCCCTTGAAGACACCCCTTTCACAATAAATAGTTAAGTATCATAAAATAAAAACCAATTAAAAACAAAATAACACAAGTTTTTTTTGACAAAGGAAATTAAGAAGATCATTAATGATGAACACAAGTAGTTTGAGATTCGTTACCACATGTTGGCATATGAATTTATCCATTTTTTAGCATTGAAAACTTGACACTTCTAAATGGTTTTTTCAATTAATCTTCTTGGCTCTCTGTGATAACTTCTTCATGTCCATTAAAAAATTCACTCCTCTCAAGAAAATAAGGGAACTTCACAATGTCTTCTAGCATGACTATGTTGAACTTCACATTCAAATCGTTAACTTCATTTTATAATTTTATAACTGATCCTTCCATCTTTGAGCAATTAACTCACATTTTAGTGAGCTGGTCATCCAATTTTATATTCTTTGTTACTACATCTTAAAAATTTGCATGGAGCTTATCAAATTCCTCTTGAAGTTAAATATTATCATTAGTCAATTTAGCTACCCTTTACTTTAAAATAGTTTCCCACTTGAGTTGATTTCCCTCATATGTCATGTCCCACATCTAAATAACAACATACTTATGAATCTTCATGGAGTGGAAAGCCCATTACTTGTTCTTGTTCAAGTGAATTTACAAAGCTCGTACTTTCTAAAGCAATCATCTCCTTGAATATAGAAACCCTTTAAATTTTTTTCATAACACATATCCACAACCTCTATTACAAACTTCAATTTAGGCTCTCCATCTCTTTCCAATATATACATCAAGTCCTTTAGATTTTGAACCTTTCTAACTAGATTATCAGTTTATATATGCACATGTTAAATACACACATTGACTCCAAGGTATTCATCCTCCTCCATGTTGGTATGCATATCCCCATGCATTCCCCCACATAAATGTCCATTAAAAAAAATTCAAACTCTATCCAACTCTAGTTTTTTGTTTAGTTAGTTTTTTTATAGCCATGTGTTTAGAGTTTCTTTAGGGTTGATGCATCCTTCAACACATGAATTGTATTGACATTAAAATTTAAACATGAATTATGTTGTATGTTATGACCATTTCTCTTTACTTCATCACCATTTCTCTCATCATTATCAAAAAATTAGGGTATCAATCTTATTTTTCTTATCAAACTAGGCATCACATCACTATTGTCACTTACACATTTAGGTGTCCCTTTCAAGAAGATGGTAGATTTGAATTTTTTATTTTCTAGAATATAACTGAACTAAGTCTTCATTTCTAAGTTGAAATAGACTTAATATATACATTGATGGTGTATTTATCACCCTTTCAAACCCATGTGGTAAAATTTAAATAATATTTCTTAAAAATAATAATCTACAAACAAGATTCACAAACATTGTTTGGAATTTCTCAATAAATTATTTATAATTATTTAAAACATAAAATAAGCCTAATTATAATATTTTCCCTAATGATAGTGTTCGCATATTCAACTACCCATAATGGAAATTCATAATTTCTCTCTAAATAGCCCAACTAAGAAAGAACAAACTCATCACATGCCCTAAAATTTTAAATTTTAATGGCAGGAATAGAAACACTATTTTCTTTAAAATAGACTTGGGATCACCCATAAACATGGTTGATATAAAGTCCTATTCAATGATTATTTTTATCCCTTTCCTAGAAACATTCTCCCCGGTATTTCGTAAATTAAATACTTTATTTATTAAATCAACAAAAATGTTCATATGCTTACCCAATAAAATTACACAATCTTTGCCAATGTCAAAGTTATCCACTAGTTACTTCAGTTACTTCTCTTCCAAAGATATTACAAATGTGTTGATAAGCTCGGATACCTCTACTTGTTTTAGTAGTTAAATCAAATTGATAGTTGAAGATTTATTGTCCAAAGAACAATTTTTATCATTAACAAACAATTTTTACTCAAGGGGTCCAAAATAGCTAAATGTAAGTTTTTATTTATATTAACAAACAATTTTATTGATAATATGCAAAAGATAGAACTTAAGTCATGAGATAATAACCATTAGAAGTATGAACAGTTAGAGAATATAACCTCATATTTAAATGTCATTAAAACAACTTGGGGGAAAAAAAGTTAAAATACACCCTCCAACTCTACTACTTGTTACAAATCATTTGAAACTTTGGTGTTAAGGGTATTCCATGAAAATATATTGATTATAAATATTTATAGTTTTTTGAAACTCTAGTGTTAAGGGGATTTATGAAAATCTCCTTCAAAACTCAAAAAATTCTACAAAGACAACTATTAATCTACAAAATAGATCTCTTCTTCACACTTCCCCTTGCATCTCCTTGATGATCATTTTATACTATGTAATTGGGTATCATATCATATCATCATACTTACATATATATGGTAAAATATTGTGGGGTAGGGAGGGGAGAGGATGAGGCAAAATTTGGGGAAAATACCCTTGGGTAGAGTCTTAACACGTGGGAAACAACCCTACTTATCACTAGTCATGGGCTACATCCCCTCAGTACATACCCATTGTAGCATTTAAAAATGATAGAGCTCAACCAACACATACAAAAAAATATATTTTATTCAGGTAATGAATCACACTTTTCTTTTAAATTTAACACTTTTTGGTATGATTTATGTCATTTTCTAGTTATGTATGTACAACACTTAAAAATTCCTTGATCCCTAAATACACTAGAATACTAGTGTTGATTTAACTAGATTAATAAATCCCCAATGACATACACATGCTATTCTACTACTACCTTTGTAAATCTCAAAGTCCATATAAAGAATGTGTAGACTTACGTAGATGTTGTACATGGATCAAAATTCTCTCCTACATGCCATAGGTTATTCCCTATAAATAATTACACTCATTGAAACCATTTTTTTTCTCCTTAAATTGGCTCTACAAGTTTCTTCCATTGTTAATTATTATCCTTGGTTACATGAGATGACTCCCCTAGGTCAAACTTCACTTTCTTGATCTAGGGCACATGCCTTTGCTACAATGATACAATGTTCATCTTCCAAGTCCTTATCTCACTATCCCCGTGGAATGTCATTAGCTTCTCTACCATCTTATCTCCACCATTCACATCTTCATACACATTCCAAATAAGAGAGAGGCTTGATTTATATGATTTGAGTTTTTATCTTTGTTTTTGTATTCGCCACCTTTGTGGCTTTTTAGTCTCTACCAAGGTAGCGTACTTTAGCTTTCATTGAAAGTATTAATTTATTCATCCCATCCAATTAGATTGTAAAAATTAACTTATTATTATCACAATTCTATAGTTTTACGTGCAATATTTTAGAGTATTTCCTAAGATATTATTAAGGAATATTCCATTTTCTTACTAACTATTGGATAAAATTTTATTATATTGAAAAAAAAACTTTATAAATTAAAATACTCACTATCTTTTAGTAAGTTATTATTTTTTTATTCAATTTCTATTCTAAAAATTCTTTCTAAATTAAACTACTCTCCATCTTTTAATAAGTTACTAGTTTTTATTCAATTTCTATTCTAATAATATACTTCTATGTGGACTTCTAAATTAAAAGTTAAACCTTATAAACATATATACAAATTTAAAATTAAAGTATATCATATATATATTTCAATTTCTATTCTAATTATATACTTCTCTGTGGACTTTTAAATTAAAAGTTAAACATTATGTGTGTGTGTGTGTGTGTGTGTGTGTGTGTGTGTGTGTGTGTGTGTGTGTGTGTATATATGTATGTATGTATGTATGTATGTATGTATGTATGTATGTACGTATGTGTGTGTGTGTGTGTGTGTGTGTGTGTGTGTGTGTGTGTGTGTGTGTGTGTGTGTGTGTGTGTGTGTGTGTATGTATTATTAAACTCTAACCTATTTTAAATGGTTATTATTAACAATTTTTAGTTTAGTATATTAATTTTTATTCTTAAGAGTTTTTTTTTTTTTTTTTAATCCATATAGTACATACTAAATGGTTACTAATATTAGTTTTGTCTAATTTTAATTTATATTCTTATTCTTATTCTTTTTCACTATAAAAAAAGAGGTTGCTTTGTTGTAATGCATAATGGTTACCATACATCTCTTCCACAAAGATTTTTTTTAAAAAAAATTCTTATTATTTTATAATAAAGGTATTTTTATTTAATATTCTTGGAATATATTTCAAATCAATAGATAATAGTTTGTTTTATTATAGCACGTGTGTTATTCTCCAAATTGTATCCTCAATTTTGATCAATCGTTTGTCAGGATCTAGGAAGCACAATTGATTACCAAGCAACTAAACATGCAAAAATAACCAGAATCACAAGTAACTAGAATTCGGAAATAACACAGAATATGAGAGACAATACCCAATTGTATCAATACTCTTCCAGAAGGAAATACAACAAAGAAGATGCCACAGTCTTCTTCCTTACACACCTCTAGGGCTCCCACACCTCTAGGGCATAAAAAGTAAATCTCTTCAAGAGCTCACTCTCTCTCTTACAGTCCCAACACACAACTCAAACACAGAGTTGGTGTTCACCTCCACCAGCCAGTAACAACACCGCCAGTCAACTAGTCAGCAACAATACTACCAGTACACCGAGTATACACACATACTCAACTGAGTACACAACGCACTCCAAGTAGATCTCCCATAAACTTGCAACAACTTGCAACTCAAATGATCTTACTTTGGAAGGATCTAACTTGCCTTCCTCTTTGCTATCCAATTGAGTACACACCGTACTCCAAGTAGATCCCACTTGATCTTGCTCCCTGTTGTGTTGCTGTCACCTTGATCCTGCTGTCACCTATAGATCAACCTGGTTATACACACCTGTAAACTTTAGACCTCGCACACACATACACCTGCAGATCAATGATCTTACTTACCATGTAGATCTCCAAATGCAGCCTTGCACACCTGCTGACCAAGATCCTACATACATGAAGAAGCCTTCTGATTCTCCAAACCAGCACCCACACTTGGCACTGTGGCACTAGGAGGAACACACCTTGCTCTCTTCACTCTGAAGGTGCTAATATTTGCTCTCTTACTCTCTAGCACAAATTACAGTACAGCCCATGAGTCTATTATATAGATCTCATGCAAACACTAATTAGACATCCAATTACAATAATTAGATCTACAGTTTCAAGTCTATAATTGGCCTTCTACATGCAAACAATCAATTTGTTAACGAACTATCCATGGAACTTGCAGTTTGAAACCACATAGGTGACCGACGTCGGTCCCTGTCTGCCTGGGGGTGACCAATGTCGGTCGATCTCTGACCGTCGTCAGCAGCTTCCTATCTCCACGTGACCAATGTCAGTTGGCCTGACTGACGCCGGTGACTGTGACACTCATCACCCTCCTCCAATGTCTGCATCAGTGAAGCTTTTAGCTCCACAACCTAACAATCTCTCACTTGGAGATAAACAACTACACTGTACCTGTACTTGTACCTTGTCTAATCTATTTCTTGGCTTGTATCCCTCTTCAAACTCAACCTTGAAGACCAACCACCACAAACCCTGTGGTGAACCTCCTATCATCCAAGTAACCTACCACATCTGCATCTACAAACCCATGTAGAAAAGAACTTGACCCTGCATAGCATGTCGACCTGCTGCTGGTCCCTCTCAAATACTTGAGAACCCACTTTCCCGAATTGGCTCCTAACTCTCTGATAGCTCCCACTGCTGGGGAAAACTTAGGTCTATACTAGACCTCATGTGATTTTGGACACTGAACTGTCCAGCCCTTGGTGTACTCTAGTTCTGCATCCTACGTATTAAACCTTGCCAACACCTGATTCACATCAGCTCCCACTGGAGACAAAATCAACCTGTGATCTTCCATGTCTCTCATGCTAAAGAATTTCGTTGCTCCAAATTCCTCATGACATGCCACTGAACTAACCTTACCCTTAGCTCAGTAAAACCCTATATGTTTGAACCTTCAGCTAGCATATCACCCACATACAGTAATAGGATAATGTTGCAACCATCATCCACCTGGTAAGTCAAACACAATGGTTACACTGACATTGACTAAAGCCGTGCTTTGTCATCCACCTGTCAAACTTTGTACCACTGTCCTGCAACTTCTTCAAGACCATATGACCTGGCCTTCCATCTCATGTATCCATTCTCTCTATTCTTTAACCAAGGAATCCATTCATCTCTCAATGCTTTCATACTGGCTGGCAACCCTACCAAATCTCCCATTTGGTTCTGCATTCTGTTCATGCCATGCTCCCACTATTTCCTGGATCTTTCATACTCTGTAGTGAGAAACTAGTATAAAGAAGAGGAACAATGAATTTGAGGCTTACTTACCCTTTCAGTCCTCCACATGGGCATTTGAGACTCCTTGACAGCTTGCTGTCCACCTAAAATTTGTTCCAGTGATCGACCTCGGTCACCACACAGTCTGCATCCAATCGACGTCAGTTCTATGCGACTGTCCAGGTCACCGACGCCAGTTATCCTATCGACGTCAGTCTCCACCTACCTAACACCACCAACTTATCTGGTCTACACATGACTTATGTCGGTACCTGTCTGTTCGACGTTGGTTCCCCTTGACCGATGCTGGTACCTGTGTTTTCGTGTGAGTGATGACTTTTTACCCGCAAGCTTTCTTTGAATCATACCCATTTCCAAACTGCCCTACTCAGAAGTATCCAGCCCCCTTCACTGATCTTTGTTCGTCATCTCCTCTAAGAACACCAAGGCTTTCTAGTTCTTAAGTTTATCAAATACATCAGTCTTCCTTTTCCTGCAATAAATCCAATCCTTTCTTGTATCATCCCACTGCTCACAAAAATCTCAGTCTATGCTCTCCGAAGCTGAACTCTTACCATATGACTTAAGAACATCCATTCCCTTTTCACTTATGTGACCAAGCCTACAAAGCCACACCTGTGCAATAGAAGTGAAATTAGTAATACAAGCAAGTAGATAAAGAGTACCTACTTTCTTACCACATGTTAATTCAAGTGCATCCTTGGTAACATTCCAAGAATCCGCTGTGAGAGTTTTTGTACATCTCTCATCACCCAACTTTTCTGAAGAAATTAGCCACATCTCCAAGACTGGGACTTGCATGACCTCCTTCAACACCCACGTGTTGGCCATCTGCAATTTCAGCCGCACTTCCCCTTTGCCAATAATATGACAAGGCTCACCAACCCCTCTAATTGGGGCTGCATGGAAAAAGGCAACAAAATCTATAAAACAAGATTCTACTTTATCCAAGAAACATCCCAGAGCATCTTGTACAACAACACCTGCAACATCTGCATCTTCAGTTCCTTCATGTTGATCTGCTACCAACCAACAATATTTCTTTACTTGCTCTTTCTTTCCATAACACCGTAATTGACCATTCATGCTTTTTAGTTCCTCCATTCTTAGCTTACTTTCTTCTGCCATTGCTTTACTCTCACTCAATTAGAAACCCCTAAGAGTGACTTGTAATCAAACACAAAACCTGCTCCCTACAACCTTAGCTCTGATACCACTTTGTCAGGATCTAGGAAGCACAATTGATTACCAAGCAACTAAACATGCAAAAATAACCAGAATCACAAGTAACTAGAATTTGGAAATAACACAGAATATGAGAGACAATACCCAATTGTATAAATACTCTTTTAGAAGGAAATACAACAAAGAAGATGCCACAGTCTTCTTCCTTACACACCTCTAGGGCTCCCACACCTC
>JARHVA010003791.1:1377500-1400000 GCA_037957365.1 Torreya grandis
AATGTATTTTATATAAATGTATTTAAGATATCTATGCTAGTAGAATTCAGATGTGAGGCATGCACATTTTACATTAAATACCAATTAATGCATCATTTCATATTCATCCAAATATTAAATATATATCACATTCAATAATAATTAAAGAAAATAATTTCATATACATCAAAATATGAAAATAAGTATAATATATGTGATATTAAACATGTAACATTATTATAGTTCTAAGGAATTGAGTAACATTATTTTACATGTAAGATGGCCACAAATGTTAACCTTGGTCTTTCTGTATACCCTATATCAATTGTTGCTTTAGAAAGAGTCAATCCTTGTGATTTATGTATGGATAATCCCCAAGCCAGTCTTAAAGGTAGTTGTCATGTCCATCCCCTTTGTATTGGTATAATTAGAATTGTATGTGGAGTTACATATGAAAATGACATTCAAGAGTAATTATCAAATTCTACCATAACATATGTAGGTGGCTCTGGTGGGGAACTTCCAGGTTTGTATACTATACTTCAAATATATCCTAGAGATCCATTTACAAGTCCTACTTCTATCCATATATTAGAGGTTAACATCACCCTTACATCCTTAGATATTAATAACTCCACATCTAATTTATTGTTTTGACCTCTTGATGGATTGGTTCTACTTATTCTAGTAGTAATGCTCCATGTAATCGGTCCTTTTAATGATTTTAATTTCATTTTGTTATGACTTTTCACATTATCATTTATTGTAAATAAATGAATAGCATTGTCAAAATATTCCCTGATGCTTTGGTGTAATACACTATTTGTCCTTGACATCAATAGTTTCCGATCATCAATAGTCAGATGTGCATCTCTAAGATTTGTGAGCAGATGTCGAAACCTTTTTTGTTCATCACTCGATACCTTTTTTGGTCATCAATTTCCATGTCTATTACTATTGTATGGTGATTTATCACTCATAGGAGGTGGCTGACCCAAATCTCTTTAAAAAATGATTGATCTACCTCCAAAACTCATATTAGCATTTTCTAGAAATGCTTGACAAAGTAGTGCATCTATGTTTTGTAACATTTTTCCCCTAATAAAACACATTTCATCAATCAATATATATTTTATATGCCACATTTCTTCTTGAAAACTTGTGAATCTTGTTCCTTTTAATTCTAAAAATACTGTGAGTGGATTATCGAAGCACCAATATTAAATGTTTCAACTCTAGTTCGTGCAAGTAATAGAAGTGGACAACATTTCATAGTTGATGATTCATCTTCAAAAGCTTCAACAATGGCAGCAATTGGATGTGATTTTCTTATTCCTATTGTTCCTTGAATTATCATGCATAGTGGTGTGATATTATGACTCTGAAAAATATGTCTCATGATTATATCAAGTGCCTTTTTTTGTTTGGCCCCTAAGGTTCCATATGAAATATTACTTTTTATATCATCTGGTATGAGTAACCCATTGTCTTTCATTATGCCTATGAAATTTATAGCTAAAGTTGTGTATTCTTCTCCTTTATATTCATGATTTCATGGTGCTTGTCTATCAAGATCTCTTTTTCCCAACATATCTAATTTTGATACTTCTATAATTATCCCACGATGTAGCCTTGATATGATTTTCCACTCATGTTTTATTGTATTTTGATGAACAGATTGAGCATCATGACATTCATCATCACTTTGATTTTTATGGTCATTTGGCATAGTGCTCTGCTCCACATGCCAAGGATTTGAATTCAATGATTCCTAGTTTGATTTCATTATATCATCATCAACTCTGATATCTCTTTTTATATTACGAAATGGCTTGTAAAGCAATGACCCTGACCAACATAAATCAACCCATTTTTTTGATTCCCACACTGACATTGTAGTAAACCTTGGGAACACTCTCACAATAATTGTCACACTCCTAACCTCCCATTTATTATCTCGCCTTTGCTTGGGATTATATGACCACGATCTAGTTGTCTCTATAAGTGAAAATCTTTCCATTTCATAAGATCTGTTCATGTATCCATCAATGAAAAAATTTAAAGGTTTATCATATTATGGTTCTTTAGTATGTGTCATCAGTTTGAACACTTCACTTAATGAATTTTATTACTTATATTTATAAAGTGGACTATGAAAATAAAAATTAAATTTTATTATAGCACACTTAAAAAGTATATCAGTAAAAACTTGTTTTTGAATGAAACACTTTTCTAAATTTATCATGAGAGTCCTTTTACAACCAGCGAAAGGGTCCTTCATTATTTAAATTTAACAACCATTTATATATTTATCCATGTAAAAAATGTAGTCTTTGGATATTTCCATCTCTTGTAACTTATTACCAATAAAGTTCATTTTTAATTTTTTTAAAATAATGATTATCTATTCCAAAGTGTCCTTCAAAATTTACAACACTTAATTTTTTTATTTTTTTTTTAAATTAATTTTTTTTTATTATAATCCTTTATTAATATAACTTTCACCCTTAAAAAAATGTTCAATGGGTCAGTAAAAAAAAACTTAAACATAAATAAAAAACATAACTAACCAATTAATTATTTATAATTATTTAAGATATAACTATTTAAGGAATGTAACTAACCAATTAACTATTTAAAATGTATTTTGATTCATTTATATATGTATAATTATCCAACCTATATATATATGTATATATATATATATATATATATATATATATATATATATATATATATATATATATATATATATATATATATATATGTATATATATATATATATATATATATATCTATGTATATATATATATATATATGTATATATGTATGTATATATATATATATATATATATATATATGTATGTATATATATATGTATATGTGTATATATATGTATATGTATGTATATATGTGTGTGTGTGTGTATATATGTGTGTGTGTGTATATATATGTATGTATGTATATATATATATATATATATATATATATATATATATATATATATATATATAGCATTCAAACTTTTATCTAACAATTTTAAAATACAATAAATCTATTTAATTATTAATTAATAAAAATAATTTATTCATAAATTTTAATAAAATTATATAAAATAATAATAATTATATAACTCTATTTTAATTTTAAATAAAATATATATATATATATATATATATATATATATATATATATATATATATATATATATATATATATATATACATACATATACATATATATACATTTATATATAAAGCATTCAAAATTTTATCTAACAATTTTAAAATACAATAAATCTATTTAATTATTAATTAATAAAAATAATTTATTCATAAATTTAAATAAAATTATATAAAATAATAATAATTATATAACTCTATTTTAATTTTAAATAAAATTGATCAATATTAAAATATATTTAAATTTAAAATATATATTATAAATTTACATATAAATAAAAATAATTACAGATATCAAATATTAAAAAATATTTAAATCTAAATCATATATTATGAATTTACACAAATATAAAAATAATTACATATATCAACATATTTATTAGACTTTGAAAATAAAACATAAAATTATGAATTTAGGAGTTTATAATATATCATAAAATTATGCACTTAATAAAATAAAATAAAAAACTGTAAAACTGAACCAAAAAAATCAAAATAATTTTTTATTAAATCATGACACATAGAAATACCGGGGCACATAGGAATGGTGGCACAACAATATAACTTGGAGGAGGATAAGGTTTTTAAGAGAGTTGGGTTTGCTTTGCTATTTTTTATTTTATGTTTTGATATATATATATATATATATATATATATATATATTCAAATAATGTATTCATTAATTACATGTTTTTTGGTCGATTGATTTTTTTTTAAATTTTATTATTATGTCGACTTAACAAAAATAAAAGTGAACAACTCACGCCATTACACTCTTGGCTGCCATTGTAGGTTACACCTCTCAACGTAATTAATCTTTGAAACTTATTTTTAATTCTAATTTTTTAACCCAATATAACGATATAACTAGATTAAGAGTATGTATCACCAGTTAATATATAAAAAGACATGAATTTATTAATTAATATGAAATATTTTAATAAGAAAAATTATGTAATAATCTACAATAAACATCTCAAAATTTATTATGTGTCAACATTTTATATATAGAAGTAGTTTTATAATTAAAAAAAATGTATTATATTAGATATCTTACACCATTTTTAACATAAAATATACACAATATAATTAAATAATAAGAAAATTGAAATGTTCAAAATATCAAATATATTGTTCTGAAATAAAGTTAAATTTGACAATCAACATTGAGCTTGAAAAGGTAGGACACTTCACTTCTAAAGAAAGAACATGAAAATATTAAATAAATATTTATTATTAACTCTAAAAACAAGTCAAATTTAACACATTTTCCCAAGTAAACCCTTTACGAAAGATCTCATCTTCACAAGTTAAGAGGTTATTTAATTTAATTTATTTTAGATATTAATGCCTATTGGGGTTAATAATGGAAAATATGATTAAAAGAAGATATTACATGAATTTAGTATATAAAAAGAGTATCAACTCTATTTTTAAAAGATAGAAAGAAACAAAAATGAAAAAAGGATAAATTTTGAGGTGAATTTAATGAGAAATAATTATTTAATATTTGAAGGTAATAGATTAACGGATATGTGTTCTCTCAAGTTGAAATTAAAAAATGATAGTCTAAAATTAAAATCAAAATGTAAATGTTCTCTCTTAAAACTAAAGTTTCTCCTAAATAAATAAAACCAAATATTTTTGGTCCTCAATAAAAATATTTTAAAAGATAATAATATATTCCTCAAAATTGAAAAATATTCCTCTTTGAAATTGAAAAATGCTTTTAGAGGTGTCAAAATTATGCAAAAGAAAAAATTACAGAGTTTACCATCTATGGAAGACAATATAGTAATAAATGTTGAAATGCAATTTTTATGTAGTCAAGAGACAAGTTCTTGTCCTCCAACTACATTTATGCTTTAGAGACCACCCTTGAAAATGCATCACTTAAAATACATTTGGATAGACAAATCACATTTATTCCCAAGATCATGACCTTCGAAGCCACCTAGATACATGTTTCTGAAGTTTTTTGGTACATAGAAACACTGACAACAAATATTGTCGACATTCAAGACGTAGTTGGATATCTACACCTCAGGTGCTTTGTGGCTGAAAAATGACATTGTCACCAAATTTGGGGGTGGAAAATAAATTATATGTTTATTTTCTTGGCTTTATATCATGCCCAATGAGGAGGTAGAGTACTCATTTAGGCCTCAAGAACATCCTTCCCAATACAACAAAATTATAGTTTTTAGTACAAATTTAGATGCAGGTTAAAAAACCATTAATAATTTTTACAAACAAAAATAAACTTCATGTGTGTGTTTATCCCTATAATTTCACAATATAATATATCCATTGAACATAAGAGAAAATTATGTGGCATATAGTATGTTAATCAGTGCTAAAATTAATTTTTTTATGTAGTGAAGAGACAAGTTTTTATCCTCCAACTGACATGTCCACTTATGGGACCTCCCCTTTAAAATAAATCAATTAAAATACACACACACAGGCAAATATTATATTTTACCATAACCGCAACCTTTGAATTCATCCAGATACATGCTTTTACAATTGTTATGGCACATAGAAACACTAACAACAAATGTTGTCAATGTTCAATCTATAGTTGGATATCTCCACGTATAGTGCTTCATGGTTGAAAATTTGTATATCCACCACATTTGGAGTCATGAGTAATGTTTAGGAAAAATTTATTAGCTTCTGATCACACTTTTTTAGGGGATGAACTACCCATTCTAACCTTAATAATGTCCTTCCCAAATACAAGAAAATTACAATTTTTAAGGCCATATTCAGACATGCACAAAACAAAAACTATAATTCATTTGAATGAACCAAAATAACCTTCACATGAATGTAGAATACTTATGATTTCACCCTATAATATATATGGTTAACATAACATATAAATCTATGGTAAAACATATATTGATCAATGATGAAATGTTTCCCCGCGAGTGGAATTCTGTTGCGGATTGTCTTGCTAAATGGGCTTCGGATAAGGGCCCCTCTTGGAACATTTCGGATATTAATATGCTTCCCAGAAGCCTATATCTGCAACTGGTTCAACTTATGGACCAGGATATTTGTATGTAACTGTTGTTTTCCGCGTTTTTTAATAAATTTTTACCCCTCTTTTAGTTAAAAAAAAATGATGAAATGTATTTTTTATGTAATGAAAAGATAAGTTCTTGTCCTTCAATTGACATTTCTTCTTTAGGGATCTCCCATTTAAAATACATCACTTATCACTCTCTCTCTCTCTCTCTCGCTCGCTCGCTCGCTCTCTCTCTCTCTCTCTCTCTCTCTCTCTCTCTCTCTCTCTCTCTCTCTCTCTCTCTCTCTCTCTCTCTCTCTCTCACACACACACACACACACACACACACATGTAAATCACATGGATGATAGTTGGGTGCAATTCCCAAGTGAACTTTGATGAGATAGATAACCCTAGGGTATGGCTTCAAAGCCTAAAATGCTACTATAAGTTTCATAGTGAATTCCTTATGCATTAATTGGGACAGGCAGGTGTGAGTGTTACCAAATTAATATACTCGGCATAAGATAGAAAGAAACTTCCCTCTCTATTTGGTCCCTCCCCATATATTATAAGTTAGTATGATTGTACTAGTATTGTTTAAAAACCTTGGTGGTTGGAAAAACATTTTTTTTTTTATATTGGGAGGAATTTTTTTACTATTTCAATTGATTCCCTACCATTTCCTCCCCTATTTATTTTTTCTACAATTTCATGGTGCTTACTGCCATGGTTTTTACGCATTGGTGTTGGGGTGGAGAGACACTCTTCGGGTGGGTGAGGTTTTTGCTCGTGTCATGCAAATATATAATTTTGGAAGATAAAATTATTTTACAGCAAGAAAAAAAAATTGCTATGGGAATTCTACTTGTACCAAAACTAAAGCAACTATTTTTATTTATTGTCTCTTTATGACTAGTTTTTCTTACACCTATAAATATTTCTCTAGGTTACTACTAGTATTGTGAAGATATTTAAAGGTAATAGGCAGAAAGAGAGTGTTAACCAAGTCAAATCAAATGCAATCTTTTTTATATTATAAATAAACAGATCACAATGATGAATAAAATGTGTTTTGTGTTTGTTCATTGACTAAAAATATGGAAAGAGTATTTCACTAAAATGAGTACTATTTTTGCCATGACAATTAGTGGGAGACTTTATATCATGTCATGATTTTTAAACCAAATTAGGGAAAGGCCAATTAAAACATGCCAATTATTTATTGGCTAGGTATTTTTAGGACAAATGTAATTGGAAAACAATTTACATTAATAAATTTACAAAACTAAATTTGGCTATCATGTTGTATTCACTAAACATTTATTTGAATAAACGTCCTTCATGATTTTTGTAAGATAATTGTTTTTTCAAATATTTGCCAACATCCATTAGCTTCCTACTTGTCATTATGATAAATGCCAATTCTTGGTTATTAAAGTGTGACTTCCTTTTATCCAGTTATGTAGCTATGTTGAATTTGAGTTTTTCAGGTTTTTCTGTAATGCACATATGCGTGCACACGTACACACACTTCATGCTCACTTTTTAAGAATGAAAATGGGACTGGAAATTTGAATATCAAAAGATCTTCATTAAAATGTTGTAATCTAACTTTCACAGTTCTCTCTACAACACCTAAAAGCTCTTATACACATCATAGTGAAATATTTTATATATATTCTGAGATCCTCTAGTTATAATAGCAACTGGCTATAAAATATAGCCACATAAATAAAAAACATAGTAGTCACAATTCTTATAGATATCCACATAATAAACCAAAATCAGGGATTATTGGTTGAACAGCTGAGAAAAGAAACTCTCTAGAACAATGTTAGCCATAATCCCAATATATCACTTAGAGTCGCTGTTAGGGTCATGTGCATGCTTAATGGTAATATTTGAGGTTTTCTTTACAGTATGGTAATATTTTAAAATAGTTTTGGTTTTGAGATTAGTTTTTTATAGTGTAATAATAAATAAGGTTTTTCAGGGATAAACAGTATAAAGGAAAAAAAATTTATTGTTTTGGAATTTATTTCAATCCTCTTTTTGAAGATGGTTTCAGTAATGAGATGTAAAATGTCGAAAACTAATTTTCTTATACAATTAAATCTAAAAGAACCCTATTTATTGTAAAATACCTTTTAGATATAACTGCATAGTAGATTTTAATTGCAACATTTTGAATCTATAGTATATGAAGACATGATAAATTGATGTACCTTTAATGTGTGACAGAGCCTTTTGAATCTTCCTTTCGCAACCACTACAATCCATGTTTACATGCATCTCCACAAACCACAATGCCTAGATTGTATCCATGCTTTTTGTAGTTGTAATTCGAACCATAACTTTCTTTGGCATAATAACGGAAATGTTTTAGAAACAAAAGATTACAAGAAGGAAATGAAGCCTAACCCTCATTGTGTAGCCTCATGATCAAGAGTTCTTATGAATTTGTATCTCTTGAAGATATAGAGAGCAAAGTAATACGAGTAATATTTTTTGGTATATTAGTTTCAGAGTTTTTATAGGTGAATAGTGCGAAGGGACGATGAAGGTAGCGTGAAGCTATCACTTTCACATAAAGAAATAAGAGAAATTTCACTTGTTCATGAAGTTTAACAATGGCTATGTTTCTCAGTGTTACCCTCAAAATTTTAAAAATTTGGATTAGAATTAAAAAAAACAAAACTTAACGTTAAGCATAGGTACCGAGCTTCAAAATCAAATAACGAGCCATGATTGCCGTCTGCCATCTTTGCCAACATCAACATCAATGATATATTAAAGTGGTGAAGGAATAAATAAGTTGGCTAATTGCTACAACAAGTTTCTTCGTTATTGCAAACAGTTTATATTAATGTATTTTGTGAGAAGATACGATGTAGAACAAGTTAACTTTTGTCTACGTATGTAATGCACGTTTATGAATCTCTCTCGAATCTTCTTTCCCAGTATTTTAGGCTTATTTTGATCAAGGAGAAAGTTATGGGAAATCAAAATGTCCATAGTTAACCTCGTTTAATGGCGGACATCTTTCTTTGTTCCATTATGAAGAAAATATGGAGTATTTGTTATATAACTTGTCACATGTTGATGAAGATGAATGTAATTATAAAATATTAATCTTATGATAAGATGCGAGGATGAAGATATGTGATATTGTAGTGATTAATATGCATTCACATATTACGTATCATATTAATTATTTCTAATCATTTAGTTAGTTTTAAATTTGTTTATTAATTATTTTGAATTATTTCAATTGATAATCATTATCAAATATATATTGTAGTATTATGGTTTGATTGAGTTTAATTAGTGCTCACAAATTGGTGGAGTCATTTATTATAGATTATGTTATGAAACATATTCTATTAAAAAAATAAAACCAAATTTCAATACTTTAGTGAGAAATTGAATGGTGGTAGGGTGGAGAGACACTCTTGGGGTGGGTGACGTTTATGCTTGTGTCATGCAAATATATGATTTTGGAAGATAAAATTGTTTTACAGCAAGCAAAAAAATTTGCTATGAGGATTCTACTTGTATCAAAACTAAAGTAACTATTTTTATTTTTTATCTGTTTATGACTACTTTTTTTTACACTTATAAATATTTCTCTAGGTTACTACTAGTATTGTGAAGATATTTAGAGGTAAAAGGCAGAGAGAGAGTGTTAACCAAGTCAAGTCAAATGCAATATTTTTAATATTATAATTAAACATATCACAATGATAATTAAAATGTGTTTTGTGTTTGTTCATTGACTGAAAATATGGAAAGATTATTTCACTGAAATGAGTACCGTTTTTGCCATGACAATTATTGAGAGACTTTATATCATGTCATGATTTTTAAACCAAATTAGGGAAAGGCCAATTAAAAAATGCCAATTATTTATTGGCTAGGTTTTCAGGGCAAATGCAATTGGAAAACAATTTAAATTAATACTTTTACAAAACTAAATTTGGCTATCATATTGTATTCACTAAATATTTATTTGAATAAAAGTCCTTCATGATTTTTTTAAGATAATTGTTTTTTTTAAATATTTTCTAAAATCCATTCGCTTCTTAAGTGTCATTATGATAAATGCCAATTCTTGGTTATTAAAGTGTGACTTTTTTTGGTCCAATTATGTAGCTGTGTTGAATTTGAGTTTTTCAAGTTTTTTTGTAATGCACATATGCTTGCACGCGTACACACACTTCACGCTCACTTTTAAGAATGAAAATGGCGCTAGAAATTTAAATATCAAAAAATCTTCATTAAAATGTTGTAATCTAACTTTCAAAGTTCTCTCTAAAACACTTAAAAGCTCTTATACACATAATAGTGATATATTTTATATATATTATGAGATGCTCTGGTTATAAATATCAACTGGCTATAAAATATAGCCACATAAATGAAAAACATAGTAATCATAGTTCTTATAAATATCCACATAATAAACCAAAATTAGGGATTATTGGTTGAGTAGCTGAGAAAAGAAACTCCGTAGAACAATGTTAGCCATAATCCTAATATATCACTTAGAGCCATTGCTAGGGTCATGTGCATGCTTGGTTGAAGGTTCTTCACCTTAATAAATGAAGAATAAAAATATCATCGCCAAGAGCCAAGAGTGCATTCGTGCAAGGCCATTCAAAATATACATGGAAGAAGAGAAATGCTTAGTTTCCTTGTCTATTTTCCATAGTTATCACACACTACTCTTAAACTATATTCTACTTTCCATTATTTTGATTGATTACCCTGTTCCAAATCTCCAAGTTTGGCACAAGTTGGGAATCAACTAGCAAACATTGATGAGTCTATCTTTACACTTGCCAATTACATCTGCTTAAAAATAGCCAAGGATTTATAAAGCCTATGTTGTGTATAACCAAGAAAAAATGGTATGCATAAGACCACATTGTTTTTCTTTTGTATACTACCACTATATACTCAAAATGTTCTTGGAAGCTCTAATAGTTCTTCCAAAGGAGACATTTAACAATTTAAATGCAATTTCCAATTTCTCACCAAGGTGGTAGAGCAATAATTCCCTCTCATACACATTTTTTAGTAAGCTCTTGTAGTTGGATTATGCACTCATGCTTTCATCTCTATGTTAATTATTCCAAAATTTTCCTAGATCTCTTGTATTTGTGGATGTGATTTGTCTCCTTGAATTTTCAGCAACCAATCTAAGACTATATGTTTCCTCAAAAGGGACACTGCTTCCAAAATTTATGTCTTGAAAGTCTTAAGTTTCAATATTGAAATCTTGAAAATGACTAAAACATTTCATTGATAAAACACCTCTGAAAATAATTCATAGTTTTAAGTATCTTGGTGTTATTATTAATCATAAACTAAAAGGAAACCTTTACATTATTTTTTTGGGTGGGTTGGAAAAATTTTATGGTATGGAAAATCCTTGCACATATTATATGTTAAAATTTAACATCGAAATAAAATATACATTATATACACTTTCAACTCTTGTACGAATAACTTATGATTGTGAAGTTTATAGTGAAAATATATCTCAAGAAATTTGGAGCATAATTAATAAAATATTTAAAATATATATATTATTTAAAACTTCAAAATTAAAAGCAATAAGCTTTACCATATCTTCTTGATGGTATTTTTTCATTACAAATAAATTTAATAAAAAAATAGTATAATATAGACTTTCTATCATTTCTCAAAAATCATTTGTAACACATCTTCACATAAAAATAGATTGTGAAATACTTTGATAAATAATTAAATTTTTAAGGCATTTACAATAATATTCACGCGATGTAAACTTAAATATAAATTGAAAAAAATATATTTTTAAAAATTTCTAAAAAGATGAAAATAATAAAAATAAAATAAAACTATCTTACTACAAATATATCATCAATACGAAACTTAACATTTTTAAAACCCATATAACATTCTCACCTTTGAGAAGAAAATTATGTAGTAAATATATCATCAATACAAAACTTAACATTTTAAAAACCCATATAACATTGTCACCTTTGAGAAGAAAATTATAAATCAAATTGAAGTTAAGATGAATCTCAACTCACTTCTCATAACATGTATACTATATAATAATCTAAGACATGTTTACATTGATATGTTTAATTATAGTTGGTCCATAAACTCATAAATTAGGGTAATTAAATAAATCTTAGTATTTTTTTAATTTTGAAGGTAAATGTCTATAAAATCAATTAGTTATACAAACAAACATATTTTTTGACTATCTAAGTATTTTTAAAAAATTAAGATATTAAAATGTCTTTTTTCTCTTAAATTTATCTCATTTTAAGTTTAATTATTTATTATCTTAATATGTCAACATGTTTTTAATTCATTAATTTATTCTAATTATTTAATTCATTAATATGTCGACATGCTTCAATTAAAAAGAGTTCAAATTTGTGGAAATCACATTAACAAAGACAATTATAAATCACATTTTACTAAAAAGATTGAAAAATAAATTATATTTTCTATATTATTTATTAATTTTGATAGAGAAATTTCATATAAACAATGTTAAATTTCATTATCATCATCAATAACAAAAACAATAATCTTTAATGATTATCATATGCACACCTCTATTTTTTTTCAGAATGAAAGATTTGTAATTAAAAAATTTAGTTTTTAAAAAATCTATTAAATTAAAAAAATTATTAATTTGTATAATTTACTTAAAATTTATGTAAAATAAATAAAATATAATTTAATTAAAAAATAAAATTAATAATTTGAATGATTAATTAATAATTTTATGATGCATATTAATTGTAAAATTTGCGGATCCACATTCCATCTAAAACACAAGCTGAGTTTCAATTTCTATACCTCTATTTTACCAAACAAAATTTTTATGTTCCATATTTAAATACCCTAGTTGAATTTTAATGGTCAACTCATAGTTTAAACCATTTAATCAAAATTTGATTGTTCATCATGATTGGGTAAACCAACGAAATTAAAAGTCACTGAGGCACTGACTATATTTACAATAAATCAAAATAAAATAAAATATAGAAGTTAAACATAGCAGTTTTTGTCGACCCTTACGTACGATTCCTCGCAACAAATCAGATCATATTTATTTTATTTTATTTTTTAAAAAATTTGTTGGTATTGTGTGCCCAAAAAAAATCCTCAATCTTGAATTCTAAACTAAATATATGTCGAAACAAGGTCAATTCCATCACATCACATTATGGTGCAGGCATGTGGATTTTCACCGCTGAACATATCAGATAATTTACAAGGCTCTAATCAATACAGAAGTTTTATCAATACAATAAGAGACTAAGGGATGAAAAACCTGAAGTGGTAGTTTATACTCCTATCATTATAAACCTGCTTTGCAAGTTGAGGATTGCATTTATTTGTTGAACTAAAAGAAACAGCAACATTCAGCAGATGTAAGGCCTCAAATTGTGAGACTACTTATTTCATTTCACAATATAATATACTTTTTTTTTTTTAAATTGACATATTTCAAATAATTTCTCATTACATTATAGTGCATCCATTTGGATTCTCATCACTGAACATAATTGACGATTTGTGATCTACAATCATAGAATTAGAAGCGGTTTGATAGTATCCATGGCTGCTTCTATTGTAGCCATGCTCGTAGTAGTTGTAATTCAAACTATAAATTTGCTTATGAAAATAGTGGTCAGTTGATGCAGAAAAAAATAGGCCAATTTTTTTGAGGCCATAATTTTTGATTCGTACCTTCGTTTGAACTCTTTCATGTGACAGAACGACCGTATCAAAAAGTTTGTTGTTGTCTTAAGTAATTTTACCTACTTAGGGATGTTTTCGATATTATTTGGAAGCTATACGTGATCATCTGAGGGTCTAAAATTACAATTTAATTATTTTTTCAAGATTTTTCTATTTTTAGAGATTATATATTTTTTAGACCGGATGTTAACTTCAATTGAATTTTATTCCATAAGCTAATTTTAGCATTTAGAATATTTTTAGAGCTACGTGTGCTTGCATGCAAAACTTACTATAAATAATAGCTGCTAAAAATAGATGAGTTTTTAGAAAACTTTCAAATTTTGCATGTCAACTCTAAATTATGAATTGAAGCTTATTTAAGCATGGTTTGGGTTTGTAATTATTTGAAGTCATTCAATAAGAATTAATACAAGTCATTATTTTTAGAATCTTTGCCTATTGATAATTTATTATCTTGATAGTTTTCGGATTCATTATCTAGTGTCAGAGCAAGTTCAAATCTTGGAGGAGTAAGACATGACAAGAGAGCGAGAAGTTATTGCATAAATAAACTAGACTATACAAGAGTGCAGAGAAAAGTGGAACAATTAACCAAGGTTATCACGAACCAAATAAGAGGACAAGGTGGTGATGAGGAAGACACATATCATGATGAAAAAGTTCAATAAGAAGAAAAACAACAAGAGCAGCCACCATCAATGGAAGAGACGATGGTTCAGGCTTTATAAGAAAGAAATGAAAGAATTAGGGTTGATGTTTCAAACTATGAGGATAGTTTAAAACCAAAAAAATTGATAGATTGGATGATAACAAGGGAAAATTCTTTGAGTGGAAGACTTGAGAGAAGACAGGAAGATAAAGTTTGTAAGCATGAAATTGAAAGATCATGCAATGATCTAGTGGGATCACCTATAGAAAGAGAGATAGAGAAAAGGTAAAGAGAAGATTAGTTCATGGAAAAAGGAGGAAAAAAAATCGAGGGATAAATTTCTTCCTATGGATTATGCACAAACCCTATACAAATTATTACAAAATTTGAGTTAAAAAAATCACAACATATAAGAGTATACATATGAATTTTACAAGCTTTTCATACGAGTGGATCATGATGAAATAAAAGAACATATGGTTGCAAGGTATGTAAATGATTTGAGATTTTCTATTCAAGATGAATTAAGAATGCATAGAATACTTTGCATGGAGGAGGCTTATCAATTAGCTTTGAAGGGAAAAAAAAATAGACAAAATTTTAGAAAAACATCTCTTAGTCTGAGAAGAGGCAGATCACCTCCAAATAAGGGATGAGGTGGGTTTAATACCACCAGAGGTGGATTTATTACTAATAAAGATGAATCATCACATGGTATAGAAAGACAAGATGACAATAGGCAAGGGTTTCAATACCAACAAATAGGAAGAGGATTTTAGAGAAGATGAGGTTACGATAGTGCTAGAGGATGGTTTTCAAATTAGTGTTGATCTTATGTTTGTTATAGATGTGGAGAAGAAGGGTATAGAACATTTGAGTGTCCAAATTATCAAGATCAAGAAAATAAGTAAGAAGATTGCTCAAGAGTGAATCTAGTTAAGGTTGAGATAGAAGAGAAAAATATTCAAGTTGTATCTACAGATGTTGAAGAGAATCTCATGATGAAAAGAACCATGATTGCTCCAAAAAAAGAACATGTGCAAAATAAATAAAGTGGTTTGCATAGTTACAATAAAATATTTTTTGAACAAGATGTACTTCGGGTGGAAAGGTATGCAAAGTCATTATAGATGTTGGTAGTTGTGAAAATATGGTTTCTAAATAAGTTATTTAAAAACTAAATTTGCAATATGAAAAACATGCTAATATTTATCATATTTCATGGTTTAAGAAAATGAATGAAGTTATAGTAGATAAAAGGTGTTTAATCAAGTTTTCTATAAGAAAAAATTATAATGATGAAATATGGTGTGATGTTATTTTGATGGATGCATAGCATGTGTTATTAGGAAGACCGTGGCAATTTGGCAAGAAATTAATTCATTAAGGAATAAAGAACATGCAAATTTTTTGGAAAAGTGGTATAAAGGTAGTTTTGTTATCTCTTAAAGAGGAAGAGAAGACAAAAAATATGCTTTCTACTAAAGAATTTAGCTAATATATGAAGGTGGTAGGTTGTTATTATGTATTAGAAGCAAAGAATGAAGACACAAAAATAGTGCAAATATCAATAGAAGTAGCAAGGTGTTGAAAGAATATGCAGATGTTATGCCTAATCAGTTACCAAATAGTATACCATCAAATAGAGATATTCAATATCACATTGATTTGATTCCACGATCAGCTTTATCTAATCAATAAACCTATAAGATGAGTCCAATAAAATATGAAAAATTAAATAAATAGGTTACTACATTGCTAAGAAAGAAGGTGATAAAGGAGAGTATGAGTCCATGTGCAACACCAACATTGCTAACTCCAAAGAAAGATGGAAGATGGAGAGTATGTGTGCATGGTAGAGCAATTAATAATATTTAAATCAAGTATAGGTTTTCTATACCTCGTTTAGATAATATGATGGGCATGCTTACAAGAGCAAAATATTTTACAAAGATTAATATAAGGAGTGGCCATTATTAGATTCAAATTTATGAAGAAGATGAGTGGAAAACTATATTCAAGACTAGGGATGGATTATATGAGTGGATGGTGATGCTATTCAAATTATCTAATGCACCTAGCACATTTATGAGGGTGATTAATACAGTGCTATGAGAATATATTGGTAAATTTATGGTTGTTTATTTTGATGATATTTTGATATTCAGTAAGACTAAAGAAGAACACTTACAACATTTGAGAATGGTATTAGATTTGTTAAGAAATGAAAATTTGTATGCAAGTTTAAAGAATTGTAGGTTTATACAAAATAGTTTGGTATTTTTGGGATTTATAGTTTCAATAGATGGTGTGAGAATGGATGAAGAAAAGATAAAGTCAATTTTTGAGTGGCCTATTCCAAAAATCATTACAAAGGTAAGAAATTTCCATGGTTTAGCAACTTTTTACAAAAAAATTATTAAAAAATTTAGAGGTATTGTGGCACCAATAAAAATTTGCATGGGAGGGAAAGAATTTGCAAAGACTAAAGCAGCCATAGAAAGCTTTTAATTTTTGAAGAAGAAGATTATAGAAAGATCGATTTTAGCATTACCAGATTTTAACAAAGTTTTTCAGGTTGATTGTGATGCTTTGTTTGTGGGGATTGGTGCTATGTTGAGTCAAAAAGGAAAGCTAATAGCATATTTCAATGAGAAATTGAATTAGGTAAGAATAAAATATTCTACTTATGATATTGAACTTTATACAATTATATAAGCGCTAAGACATTAGAGGCATTATCTGGTACCTAAGGAGTTTATCCTATTTACATATCATGAGGCTTTGAAGTATGTGAATACACAAAAAAAGTTGAATAGTAGGTATGCAAAGTGGGTTTCTTTCTTGAAGGGGTATTTTTTTGTGTTAAAACATAAATTTAGAAAATAAAATTAGGTACCTGATGCATTGATGAAAAGAATAGTACTGTTAACTACTATGGTGAGTGAAATAGTTGGATTTGAAGCTATCAAATAATTATATGATATTTATCCATATTTTGGAAAGTAGTTGAGCAGTGCAAGACTTCATTAATAGGTAGGACATAAGCTATTGATGATGAGTATCTTATACAAGAAGGTGATCTCTTCAAAGGGAAACAATTATACATTCCAATTAGGTCTCTACAAGACAAAATAATAAGAGAATTACATAGTGGCAGTTTGGCTGGACATTTTCGTAAGATGAAGACAATAACATTGGTGTATGAAAATTAATTTTGACCAAAGATGAAGAGAGATGTGACAATGTGTATATTTCAATGTGAAAAATATGTCAGGTGGCTAAATGATACCCACAAAATACTGGCTTATACATGCCATTACCAATTTCAAGAGGACCATAGATAGATTTGAGTATGGACTTTATTTTGGGATTGCCAAGCATTCAGAGAGGTAATGATTCAATTTTTGTTGTTTTAAATAGATTTATTAAAATATTTCATTTCATTGCATGTAAGAAAACCAATGAAGCCACTAGAGTTGCAAAATTATTGTTTAAGGATATTGTGAGATTGCATGGTGCTCTAAAAACTATTACTTTAGATAGGGACACAAAATTTCTAAGACACTTTTGCAGTACTTTGTGGAAGGAGATGGGTACTAAGCTACAATTCAGTATTGCATATCACCCACAAATAGATGGACAATAATAATTTGTGAATAAGAGATTGGAAACTATGTTAAGATGCATAGTGGGAGAGAAACCCAAGCAATGGGACTTGGATTTACCATAAGTTGAGTTTGCATATAACACTTCAGTGAATAGATCAATAGGAAAGTCACATTTTCAAATTTTTTATAGGATAAATCTTATGAGTATTTTATATTTGGTACAATTAACGATTGAAAATTGAATTAGTGATGATGTAGAAGCATTTGTAGAGCATATGTAGAAATTATGAGTAAGAAGAAAGTTGTAGGAAAGTAATGATAAATATAAAGTAGCAACAAATATCAAAAGAAGATAAAAAAATTTGAAGAATGAGAGTTGGTAATGGTTTACTTAAGGAAAGAAATATTTTTAAAAGGCACGTATAACAAGTTGAAGTACAAGAAAATTAGACCATGCAGAATTGTGAAGAAAATCAATGACAATACTTATGAGGTGTGTTTGCCACAAAATTTTGATATCTATCTAGTATTTAATGCTTCATATTTATATGAATTCCATGGAGAAGATGGTGAAGGTGACAAATATGAATAAGTAAATTGGTAGCATTAGGTTCCAAAGAAGAAAAAGGAAAAAATAGTGTAAGTTTTGGATATGAAGATAGTGAGAGCAAGGCAAGGGAATTATAATAGGTATTTAGTGCAGTGGGAAGGATTAAAAAAAGAATACAAGACTTCAATTATATAATGGGAGTTGAATAATATTGATAAAGATAAATGGTAGTAGTATAATCAGGCCAACTCGTAGGAGCTGAGTTATTTTCAACTAGAGGAGAATGATGCAAAAAAATAGGTCAACCTTATGGAGGCCATAAATTTTGACCTATAACTCTGTTTGAGTTCTTCCACATGCCAAAATAAATATCTAAAAAAGGTGGTTTTATGACTTGGTTTGACACGTAAACTGAGATAACATAACAAAAGAACTTAAGAAAGCTAAAACCAATTAGCTTGAGATCACAATCAATAGCAAATAAAAAAGAAAAATGAGGGGTATCATGATTCTAGTTGAATCAGGGCATATTATGTAAACAAAAATAGGTAATATATATAGATTGAGTATGGGCACCATTGAGGTAAGCATCCTAACTTATTACTAAACCTCACATCGATGAACTGATAAAGTTGGTATTAAAATTTATCACATTAAGTATTTAACTGATTTTAACCTTCACTAGGATAATATGATCATAGATGTGTAAAATATTGAATTTTCTTATCAAAGAATTGTCCATCCTAAACATATTTCCCACATCACATTAAACACATAGTTCTAGGTACATTGCATGTAAAACCTATTTATTTTTATAAACTATAAACTCTCTTGCAGTAGTACAAGGTATATCTAGTTCAAATTGAATCTTGTTTATATTATTTACCTCTACAGAAAAGATCAATTATGCATAATGAGGAGATTGAGGTAAATCTCAAAAAATTTAGACAAATAATTTAACAAATTATATGTACATAGATTAAATATTTTATGCTTTCATAGTCAATGACTAACATTTAATCACTAGCATCATTGTACATTGACTAACATTTAATATTGACATGTTAACTATTAATAGTCCTAACACTGGCCTTTCCTAATATTTCATACTACTAACATTAATATTTAATGTCCTAATGGTTTTATTTACTTGATATGGTGGAAGCACTTCATTATTTCTAAAATTTATACGATTAGAATCTTTATTCTTATCTTTGTGTTCAAGACACCATGAGATATCTCAACCCATAGTGCCTTGTGGTTGAAATTAGAATTTACACCACATCAGAGGTGGTGAATAATGTATAGAATAGAGATATTATCCTCTGTTCATGATCAACCAGGGGAAAGAGTACTCATTTTGGCCTCAATAACATCCTTCCCAATATGAGATAATTATAATTTTTAAGGCCAACTTCAAACACACATAAAATGAAAATTGTAAGTAATTTGCATAAACCTATATAATATTAATGTGCATTTCAAATCCATATAATTTCACTCTAGATCTAGGTGATCAAATATAAGAGATGAATCTATGGAAGATAGTATAGTAATCAATGTTGAAATGCAATTTTTATGTATTCAAGAGACAAGTTCTTGTCCTCTAACTACATTTATGTTTTAGATACCTCCCCTTGAAAATTCATCACTTAAAATACATTTGGATAGAAAAATCACATTTATTCCCAAGATCATGTCCTTCGAATCCACCTAGATACATGTTTCTAAAGTTTTTTTGGTACAGAGAAACACTGACAACAAATATTGTCAACATTCAAGACATAGTTGGATATCTACACCTTAGGTGCTTTGTGGTTGAAAAAAGACATTGTCACCAAATTGGGGGGTGTAAAATAAATTATAAAGTTATTTTATTAGCCTTATATCATGTCCATTGATGAGGCATGTTACCCCTTTAGGCCTCAAGAACATCCTTCCCAATACAACAAAAGTATAGTTTTTAGTACAAATTTAGATGCAGGTAAAAAAAACCATCAGTAATTTTTAAAAACCAAAATAAACTTCATATGTATGTTTATCCCTATACTTTCACCATATAATATATCCATTTAACATAAGATACAAATATGTGGCATATAGTATGTTGATCAGTGCTAAAATTAATTTTTTTATGTAGTGAAGAGACAAGTTCTTATCTTCCAACTGACATGTCCAATTATGGGACCTCCCATTTAAAATAAATCAATAAAAATATATATAAATAGGCAAATATTATATTTTACCATAACCACAACCTCTGAATTCATCCAGATACATGCTTTTACAATTGTTATGGCACATAGAAACACAACAAATGTTGTCAATGTTCAATCTATAGTTGGATATCTCCACGTATAGTGCTTTGTGGTTGAAAATTTATATATCCACCACATTTGGAGTCATGATTAATGTCTAGGAAAATTTTATTAGCTTATAAGCTTTTTTAGGGGATGAACTACCCATTCTAGCCTTAATAATGCCCTTCCTAAATACAAGAAAATTAAAATTTTTTAGGCCATATTTTGATGTGCATAAAACAAAAACTATAATTCATTTGCATGAAACATAATAACCTTCACATGAATGTATAATACTTATGATTTCACCCTATAATAAATATGGTTAACATAATATATAAATCTATGGTAAAACATATATTGATCAATGATGAAATGTATTTTTTATGCAATGAAAAGATAAGTTATTGTCCTTCAATTGAAATTTCTACTTTGGGGTTTTCCCATTTAAAATAAATCACTTATAACACACACACACACACACACACACACACACACACACACACACACACACACACACACACACACACACAGAGGTAAATCACATGCATTCTCATCACCAAAACCTTTGAATCCACACATATATATATGTAAATCACATGGATGATAGTTGGGTGCAATTCCCAAGTGAACTTTGATGAGATCGATAACTCTCGGGTATGGCTTCAAAGCCTAAAATGATACTCTAAGTTTCATAGTGAATTCCCCATGCATTAATTGGGACATGCAAGTGTGAGTGTTACCAAATTAATATACTTGGCAGAAGATGCAAAAAGCTTCCCTCTGTATTTGGTCCCTCCTCATATATTATAAGTTAATATGAGTGTACTAGTATTGTTTAAAAACCCTGGTGGTTGGAAAAACATTTTTCTATATTGGGAGGAATATTTTTACTATTGCAATTGATTCCCTACCATTTCCTCTCCTATTTATTATTTTTGGAATATAATATTAATCTTTTGGCATATATTAATTACAACATATTTTAATATATAGCAATAGTTTAATATTAATATATGCTAATAGAAGTAAAGGAGAGTAATTTAGAAATATTCATAGTATATATTCATAGTAATCTTTTTAGTAATAGTCTAATATATGATAATTGACCTAATAGTAACCATACAACAATGTGATTTGGGAATTAATTAGTCATAATTTCATCATTAACTTGAACAAATTACTTAATTTCTTCAATTAGAAAAGTAGTTTGGGCCAATATGTGCCTTATGAACATAATGTTAAGTATATGAAGTGACTGGTGGTTACATTAGGCCTAATTTCATCACTAATTGAAATAATTACTCGATTGGTTCAATCAAGGACATAATTTTAGAAAAAATGAGCCCTGTGAACCTAATCACAAATATATGATGTGAATTTGGACTCAATTATCCCTAATTTCATCATTGATTGAGTAAATAGCTA